>JAQGBX010002771.1:0-19237 GCA_034698745.1 Megaphyllum sjaelandicum | reverse complement strand
AATGTAAAACAAATTCATATTTATAGAAATAAGGGGGGGGGGGTGCAGCCAATGTACATGTAATTTCTGTGGGGGGGGGGGTACCGTAATTGTCTACCAATGTCCACCTAGGGGAGGGAGGTGTTAAAAAGTGGTAAAAATGTGTACATGTAAATTATGAACGGCCCCTATATGGGGCCTCATTTCTTTGTGGGTTTTTGTTTTGCTGTTTGCTTTCGTGTGTCCCCGGCTTACGCCGTATTCACAATGAAGCAATTAAAAGACATAAACGGTCGTTGACGCCATCTTGAAAACGTCACTTGTTTTGTCGTCAATTCGTTGACCTTTAGCCTACCTATATATGGGTGAATGGAGGTCCTATAAAACCTTGCACGGGCCTCATCGAACCCACTGACTGGTTTGGGGACATCTGGGCGGTTTCCGGATTCTTGGAGTTGGACATATACGCACAAGGAAAGTTTTACCGCGCTCACCTTCCCGGCTCCAGCTCGTTTCCAATTCATCAAGACGCCAATTTCGAAGATTTTGTAGAGATGGCAGAAAAAGTCAAAGCCAGAAGAAGAATCAGCAAGAAGGACCCTGACCTTGCCGGTGAGTACCATCCATTTTTCAAAAATTTAACGCGCGATTAAATGTCCTAAAAATGCTCGATTTTAATGTGTATAGGCTTATAAGAAAAAAAATCTCCGTTAAAAAGTGCTCAAAAAGTTTGAATCGAACGAGCAAAAAAAAGTTAAATTAAATGAGTATACCAATAAATGTTCGATGTTGAACATTATTCAATTTTGTCCACAGAAAACGTGTCAAATGTTACCAATTTTACCTTCGGAAAATGTGGAAAATTGCAAATTTCTACTTTACGCGGAATTTCCCTGACTTTTCCAGGTTTGGGTGCACCCTGCAAGCATTCATTGAATTTTTCTGACATTATCAAAATGAGTCATTCTTCCCTGAATTTCCTATAGGTTTTTTAGGTCTGGGGATACTGATTCAGAAGTATGCATTAATGTCATTACCATTACCCTAACAATATTTTTTTTATTTTTTATTCCTATATAGATTTTTTAAAAATGGTGCGAATCGTTTGCGTTGAAGGCGGAAATCCAAGGTGCTGCTGTACCGTTTGCGGCTACATCACGCCGAAGTATGGCAACTGCTTGCGGCATGTGGTCAGCAAGCACGACCCTCGTGGACACCAATTTGAATGCTGCGGAGTGGTCTTCAAGACGAAATCTGACTACGAGGTCCACAAGAAGATGAAGCACAAAGACAATGGCTACGAGTGTGTGGAGTGTAAGAAGACATTCCCGAATAGGGCAGGACTTACGCGCCACTCCATAATCCACACAGGACTCAAGCCTTACAAGTGCTCCATGTGCCCTCACGAAGCGAACAATGAATATAACCTCAAAAGGCATATGAGTACATGTAAAAAGCATGTGGATATCATGGAGGTAAAGCGTCCAATGGAGGACCCGGATATCATGGAGGAAAAGCGTCTAATGGAGGGCCCGGATATCATGGAGGAATATCCACGCAGGAATCCATCCATATCCATCAATATCCATCCATGGAGGAAGCGTCCAATGGAGGGTCCTTCGCCATCAAGTAAATTGGATTTCTTCCACGCACTTGGGCTGATGAGCACGCAGCCATAAGCTCCTTTGCAATGTTTTAAACTGACATGTAAATATTATACGTGCGTATGTATTGTATATATTTTTAACAATTCTTATGTATGTATATTTGTAATCAATTTGATGTATTGTTTTATTGCATTTATTATTGTCGTTACATTCTTTTTGGAAAATTTTTAACTTTGCATAAATGCGCCATATAGGCTACATTATTTATACTGTATATTACATTCAATGAAGTGGTTTTATAGACTTATTGTTTACAATAATAAGAATTTCTGCAATTTTTTTCAGTTTATTTGGTACATTACAACATGTTCTGGTTGATGAAGAATAAAAATTCAAACTTGAAAACAATTTGAAGAAATGTTATAATGTTATATAGTATTTTCAGTTTATTTCTAAACATTTCAAAATTCTTCGCATTCGTGGCCAATGTTGGACAATTTTGGCTGGACTTCCTAACTTGTTCGGGGTTGGCCAATGGGGGCAGATCCCCCATTCTATATGGCCCTCTGATGTTTGCCTCTCCATCGAGAGGTAAAACTAGTAAAACTAGAGGTTACTGAGGTCAACGCCTCTTCTTGATCAACTGCCAATGGGAACAGCGACTGAGTACCCGAGCCAATAAAACAAACAATCGTAACTGCTCAAGATGCTTTAAACAAAATTGAAACCGATCCAGTGGACGTCCGAGTTGGTCATATCCCCCTCTTTTCCCCTGTCTACATTGCGACTGGGACTCAGCTTATCCCGCCTCCCCCCCTCCCCTCTACCCCCTACATGAGGACGTCCTATAGAATGGCCCCAAAAGAAAAAATGTCCCAATTCCAAAAACAATCACCCCTCCTCCTTTAATGCAAAAGCTATTATAGTTTCGACGAAGGTCTTTCTATAACCTGACTATAACAATATGGAAAATAAAAACGGCGAAAAGTCAACATTCCAAAGAAGGTCCTGCAAAACCCCTTAAATTAGACGCCTGAAGAGGTTTTTCTCAAGAGCTCGCAGCTCGGGAAAAAAAGCATAACAATTAAGGAGAGTTCATGTGATGGGGTATAAGGCTTTGTGTTACATCGCACACATTTTCGGATTCGGAAACTTTAAACCCACAATTCAGAAAACCGGTTTGGGGTTGTCACGTTCAGTAACGTGTCAACACCATCCGAGAGTGACATTAAAAATGATCACTTATGTGGAAAAAAAAAAATTAAATAAGTGGCCAGAAACGATCGATAAAAATCCGGATTCGTGTTTACAAAATTCAAAAAGTTAAGTCAAAAATACGGATTTCGGTATTATTACTAGAGCATTGCGATGGATTCCGTCATTAGTAATGACTATACAAATCGCGCGCATCATTAATCCCGTCATTGGTATTGAGCGCATGAATTTCAATGCACCATATATGTCTACCATGCTTTTTAATTTAAATTTGGCGCCACGCATGCCTAATTTGCGACTCTACGAGCGCGCGCATGCGCGGAACGATTTTGGAAAAGTGATCGATAAACACAAATGGCGTCGTGTCTACGATCGTGTTATGATCGAAAGCGAATGGTGCACCATTTTCGGAGTTTAATGTCATTATCGAAGAAAGTGTACAATTACATGTTGCACCCCAAACTAAACTCCATCTGAAAAACTCACCGACCTCAACCGGGGATCGAACCCATTTCCGAAAGGAATGAAGTCACTTAAAGGGGTGCAAAATTTGACCCAATTTTAAACTACACAAAGTTCAGTGACAAAACAGCTTTTTGAACCTAAAATTAGGAGCCAACTTTAAACCTCATCGAAATTACCAAAGACATGATTCAGGTTTAAGAAACAATGAGCCGTATTTGGCAATTCTGTGAAAACAGCTTAATTCCATGAAAACTTTCAGAACGGATTTTTTTCCTTCACTGCCCTTTACGAAAAAATTCGCTTAATCCGGTCGTCTCATCGCTTAATTCGATTATATTTTTCACAGTGTGTCTACGTAACGCGAACGCGCGAAACTAATGTCAAATTCGACTATAGTCACACCAGTGCAATACAATGCTCTTTGCAAACGCAACCTGATTACGTCACATTCGATGCTCGTTGCATACTCATGACGTCACCGGTGCATTACACGACATTTTGTCAGTCGAACACGTGAGTGCAAATCATCTGCACCCAAGCAGCGCCAATTTTGAAATTACAGTAAAAACTGGAAAAGTGACCAACTTTGAATGGTGACCACTTTTTAGTGTATTGTTTTTCTACCATACATTTCTTTCATAAAAATTCTCCGTATAGTAAGTGACCCGTGACTATAGTGTGTGTTGTCTTTTTTGAAATTTTGACTTTGCCAATGTGCCTTTAAAAGTGACCATGCAGATAACGGATGAGACACGCATTCACGCATTCTTTGTTTAGTGACCACCTGTGTGCAGTGACCAACATAGCATTTTTTTGGTGGTTACTCTAAACAGGTTTCACTGTAATTATCCAGCTTAAAGTGGTAATTATGTTTTCACACAAAATATCTACGCTGTACATTCACTTCTATCTTTGTATATCGTTTTCTTGGAAGAACGTCATGAACAAAACATTTAAACAAAAATCACTTTGCCTTTCAAAAATATCATAAAAATGTCGCCAAACTGCCAATACTTTTCTTCCTCGTTATAGAAAATCAAACGAATATATAATCCGCCATATTGGGTGCACCGCATCCAACAGCTCCCTTGATGGTGGAGGCGGAGTACAACCGGTGCACGGGGTGTAACCAGTCGAAGAGGGAAAGTAGGGTGCCTCCAGTTCAGTGAAGTGTGCGCCATTTCCGGTGTACGTACAAGTTTGGACAACTGCTCATGCGTGCATCTAAACATTTATGCATCAGCTGCTGTATACTTATATGGATTTTCTATACGCATTTCAGAAAATTAAATTTCAAATTTATGTATTTTCAAAACAACAAACTATTTTGATATAAGGTCAGTCTTTATAGCGTGTTTTTTTGACGTTCGTGGCTTGGCGAAGTGCCATTTGGTACACCTCATTTGAAATGCATTACCAATTGTTTACCAATTGGCTATACATTGTAATTCGAATATACATTTAGCCTAAGCCTAATTCTATTCCCGTACCGTATTTATAAAACAAACCATTATTTATTTCGACGTCTCTTCCGATTCTATAAACGGTCAAAATTAATGAATTTATACAGTAGGCCTACATATATAGCCTATAAATATACCGTATATAAAAATACATTCGTGCATTTTTCATATAAATAAAATTCATTCGTTATGGATGATCTTTAACCTTCTACATGCAGTGAAACTTTGAAATCACTCCAGTTTTTTTTAAATAACAACGAAATCAAGAAATAAAACTTTTAGCAAAATCGGCCATTAAGTCCCATGCAGGCCTATACGTTATTTTGTTTAACTGCCATTGCGCGTTGTTTAACTCGATCAAATGGCAAATTATAGGTGAAAAACATAGCGTTAGCGCCAAAATGATGTTTTTCACCTGTAATTTGCCATTGAGTTAGACAACGCGCAATGGCAGTTAAACAAAATAACGTATACGGCCGCATGATGAGGACTTAATGGCCGATTTTGCTAAAAGTTTTATTTCTTGATTTCGTTGTTATTTAAAAAAACTGGAGTGATTTCAAAGTTTCACTGATATCACTCGCGATGATTTATTCTTGGAACACAAAGAGGGGATTATTGTGTTCCAAAGAATAAATCATCGCATTCCAAATCAAAAATGCGATATAGGCCTATACATTGCATGCATAACGTAAAAATAAGTGTTTGTGTTCCATTATTGTTACATTGTGTTTTAGAATACGTTTTTCTGACGTTCCATGCAGAAGGCTGTAAATGACTTGCAGTGCGAAATTTAATTTAATTTTATTATGTTTCGGTATTTTTTGCATTATGCGGCAAGGAATCGTATATATAAACGCTTGCGTTCCATTATTGTTATATACACATTGTGTTTTAGAATATATATACGTTTTTCTGGCGTTTCAGAAGGCGGCAAATGACGTTTACAGTGCGAAAAAAAATTCGATCAAATTAACCGATAAGTATATGCTATATAGCACATGAATGGAGTCGGAAGGGCTAAAAATGACGTTCACATCAGACCCTCTTTTAAAAAAACGCCCAAATTCGGGGAGGGGAATAAAAGCATTCCCTCAGAAAAGAGGTCGAAGGCCGAATTGACCAATAGGAGTAGGATCCCCATTTCATGCACCAATACTGAGTAGGAAAAAACCCCATTTCGTACAGGTGATTGGGGGGCGGGGGGATTGATGGACCTGGTAGAAAGTACAAAAAGAAGGGTTAAGGTGAGGCTTCGTCCATACTTTGTTCCAACAGCGGTCAGCTTCACACGTCTACACATCACTCCAACAGTGCGCGTTGTTTTTAGATTTTCGAAGATGTCTTCAAATGCGATTCAAGCGGCCATGATTCTAAGCGAGAGACGTCGACTTCATAAAAGTAAGTGATTCATTTTAGTTTTTCTTTTAAGATGGTTTTTTGTACATTCATTGGGTTAATTTTTTTTGTTTCCGAGTCGTATGCGTGATTACTTCATGTCGGATTATATAGGTCCATTCCGCCATTTTCGTGTAATCGCTGCATAATTCTTCCCAGATTTTTTGGTAGCAATTATAAATTTAAGGAGTGAGAACCACTGTCGAATATAATATATACAATTGAGTATAAAAAAATAACGTATAGTTGTTTTTAATTAAATTTAACTAGCCACAAATCCCGGTTCAAGAATTAAGTTGGGGCATGCACGAGTCACCCGACCGAGAATCAAAACATATACCAACAAAGACCACGCGATAAAAATGGGAAGTTTCATACTTTATGCACATTTTAAAGCAATTATGCAAAGTTAAGACGAAACATGAAATTAAGATAGAAAAACGACCAAAAATGCACGAAATTTGAAGTATATAAGTTGAAAACAATCGAGTGGTTTGCAACACCAGAATTAATTCATGGTTGCTGCACAAAAATTTGGGAGAAAAAGTCTATAGGGCGCTTTTGCCAAAATAGCGGAATTGTATATTAGGTGTAGCACGATGCACATATAGCATCGAGTTTCCGACCCGGATATCACCGATTATTCTGTATACAAATTCGAAACATTTTCCCTAATATATTTTCTTAAGTTATTTTTTGGTTCCTCGCGTCGGTCAGATATACATGCACGATGACATAAGTGTCGGATCGACGTATATAGGATCGCTAAACATCGAGCACCAGAAAAGTTAGCTTATTTTACATGTGCACGCACCACGTGGAAATCCGCCATTTTTTTTAAGTAGCCTATATATATATACATGTCAGATATTTTTTAAAATGGTGGCAGCAAGACTGCCAGCAACAATAAGTTGCGGAAAAAGCGCGACGTTAATTCATGGAGGTTCAATTTTAAGCCATCCATAATGTTAAATTTTAAAGCTTAATTTCCTTTAAAAAAAAAAAAAAAAGGTATAAAGCTTCCTAATTTATCGCCTGAATCGTCTTTTGTTTATCAACGAAATACTTTTGTTCTCGGCCCGCTGGAGACTCATGACTCCAACGTCCTGAAGCGGGTCCTTAGGCGCTCCCCCTCCATGGCATTGATAAAATGTGAACTTTAATTTACCTCATTTTTATTTTTAAACAAACGTCACGAAAATCAAACTAATTCGCCCGTTACACGAAATTTAAAATTAAAACGAATTAAATATTATCGAGTGGCTCGCACCTCCTTAAATTAACAAATCTATAGGGCGCTTTTACGAAAATAGCTGCATTCCAACTGATGTCGGTGTAAAATAAGCGTTTATATTGCGCAACATTTCTGGGGCTCAATATATACACTGAACATATACAGGGTGGTCCATTTATCATGATTCGTTCAATATCTTTTAAAATAAATAGTCAATCGTAAAAATTATTAAAATGAAAAATAGTAATATGAACTTGCCTTTTAATTTACGTAAAAAGAAAGGGGGCCCCCGGTCCCCCTATAGGGGATCCGGGGGGGTCTCTTCGGAATTTTCAATAGAACCCCCCTTTTTTGCAAATTATGAATCTGCGCTTAAAACAAAATAAGTTTTGTCTAAAAGATTTTTATGGTATAGTCTTAGATGTTGCTTTAATCGATGTCCGAAATCGTGTAATATATGCCATTGACTTTTTTCAACATGTCAGGTAGCCTGTTGAAAAAACTGAATGGTGTATTGCACGATTTCGGACATCGATTACAGCAACATCTAAGATGATGCCAAAAAATCTTTTATCAATATTAATAATACCAACTTGCACTTTTAAATTATGCAAGAATAAATTAAGGGTCCCCCTACTGGGGATCCGGGGGTTCCTTTGTAATTTTAAATGGGGAGCCCCAATTTTTTACTTAAAACACAATAAGTTTTGTCTAAAATAGGTGTTTTTCGTGTAATACACCATTCAGTTTTTTCAACAGGCTATACCTGTTGAAAAAAGTGAATGGCATATTACGCGATTTCGGACATCGATTAAAGCAACATCTAAGATGATATCAAAAAAAAAATCTTTTAGACAAAACTTATTTTGTTTTAAGGGCAGATTCATAATTTGCAAAAAAATAGGGGGTCCTATTGAAAATTCTTCCTTTTTTTACGTAAAATGAAAGGAAAGTTGATATTACTATTTTTCATTTTAATAATTTTTACGATTTACTACTTATTTTAAAAGATATTGAACGAATCATGATAAATGGAACACCCTGTATATCGATATCACGCATGCAATAACAAACTGGTGTACTCAACTTACTTACAAGTACGCGTAAGTGCGCTCGAGCCGAAGAGCTTCTATATCGTACATCTACACTTTTACATCTACTGTATACGATCCTTTCGGAACATTTACTCGAGTTCCGTTTCCGACCTCCAGACAGCAGCAGCTGTCTTGAGACGAGCTAGCAGCTTAGGATAGAAATTGAGTAGAAAAATCGATAAATGCACGAAGTACGCAATTTCATCCTAATTTTCAAAGCGAATAGATTCGTTTATCAATATCATTAATCAATTTTTTTTGGCATTTATATGTTTGATATAAAACGTGCTAAGCTGGTTTACTGTCCGCAGTTCGCTGTCATGTCAATAAAACTTCGTTATGCATAATTTACATTAGATTCTTGTTTTATGTACGCATGCATGGGCGTTGCTGTTACAAATTCGAAAATTAGTCATTATTGGAAACAAACAAACAAACATTTACACAGTACACACGCACACTGTAAATAAAGCCAGGGAGTTTTCCAACCTGCTGGCGACACTGTCCCGGGGCGCTGAAACGTCCACAATGTCTTCCTCTTCGCGCGGGGTCTTCACTCTCTCCAATTAAACGACATTGTTTTTTCAAGCTGTCGGTGACGCTGTCTTCGAGAAGGACGACACTGTCCCGTGACGGAAACGACACTGTCTTCGCGACCCGAACGTCCACACTGTCCCAGCTGGTGGTGAAACGACGGCAGTTTTAGCGGTCCTCGCATTCAAACGCCACTGTCCGAAAAAAACTGTCTCAGCCCGGGAAACGACACTGTCTTCGAGCGGTGATCATAACGGGACGACACTGTCCCGTGTCAAAAACGACACTGTCTTAGCGACCCGAACGCCGGCACTGTCCTCGCAGAGAAAAGGGCGCAGTTTTGGCCTAGAAAACAGTTCTAGATAGCACCCAAACGACACTGTCCGAAAGAACTGTCTCGGAAAATGACACTGTCTTCTGGCGGAATTAGCACACACGCTGTCTTAAATCGCGAGAAAACGGCGCTGATTTGATCTTACCGAAAGACCACTGTCTCGGCTGCTGTTTTCTTGCGGAATTAAACTTCTGTCTCGGAGCTAACCATCCACTGTCTTCCACCGGAAACGCCACTGTCCGCCGGCTCGTTACTGACCTGCATAGAGCATTTTCTTAGCTTAAGCCTAGTTTTTCATGAAAATGACCTTAAAAAGAGATGCTATTTTCCTTCCAGCCGTCGCACAATTCGGCGCATGCGCGGAAGGTTACTGCGGCGAGGGAATTAAAGAAGACAGTTCGTTATGAAAGACAGGCCGGAAAAGGAAAAAACGGAACCGGAACCGGAAACGAGCTGGGTTTTAAAAATATAATCCTTCCAATTTGGTGATTCAAATGAAATGGGATCATTTGCAAAATATGTAGGCCTACTCGGAAAACGTGGGGAAATTTTGAAAATTTCTACTCGGAAAACGTGGGGAAATTTTGCAAATTTGTACTCGGAAAACGTGGGAAATTTTGCGAGTGCTCGAAAAAGGTGGGGGAATTTTTCAAAATGTGCATTCGGTAAACGTGGGGAATTTTGAAAATTTGTACCCAGCAAACGCGGGAACATTTGAGAAATTGGTACTCGGAAAACGTGGGAAATATCGCGAATTTGTGCTGGGTAAATGTGGGAAATTTTAACAATTTTGAACTCGGAAAACGTGGAAAAATTGGAAAATTTGTACTCGGAAAAAACGGAAAATTTTGCAAATTTGTACTTGGAAAACTAAGGAAATTTTGCAAAATTTGTACTTGGAAACCATGGAGGATTTTGTATTATTGTACTTGAAAAACGTGGGAAATTTTGCAAATTTGTACTCAGAAAATGGGCCCTGAGCTAACCATTTAGGACCGAAAAAGGGAAAAAAAACGGAACCGGAAAGGGAAAGGAGTTTAATTTTAAAAATATAATCCTTCCAATTTGGCGATTCAAATGAAATGGGAATTTTGCAAATTTGTATACAGAAAACGTATGGAATTTTGTGAGTTTGTACTCAGAAAACGTGGGAAATTTTGACAAATTGGTAGGCTTACTCGGAAAACGTGGCAAATTTCGCAAATTTGTGCTGGGTAAATGTGGGAAATTTTATCAAATTTGAACTCAGAAAGCATGAATAATTTTCAAAATTTGTACTCGGAAAACTAAGGAAATTTTGCAAAATTTGTACTCGGAAAACATGGAGAATTTTCCAAATTTGTACTCGGAAAACGTGGAAAATTTTGAAAACTTTTCTGAGAAAATGGGCCTAGAGCTAACCATGTATAGAAGTATAAATTTTGGATCGCCATGTTTGCGTTCAATTTCCTTGACTTTTCCAGACATTTTCAAGTTCCCAGACTTTTCCAGGTTTTCCAGGTCGGTGGTACCCTGAAAAAAGTCAAAATTACAAAAAAAAAAAATAAAAAAAATTGGAAAACATTCCATTTATGGCATTTTGGCATAACGATTTTTGGAAATTTAGAACCATTGCGTTGGTTTCAACTTACCTGGCTGGAACAAGTGTCCTCTAGGGCAGACAGTAGCAGTACTGCCTCAAGCGGCTGTTGTCCGCCATGCAAGCCGAGCTGTTGCCGTAGAGGTTTATGCGAGTGATCTCCGTGTCGTCTTCCTCGCTGTCTCGGGCCACTGTCCCCTGGAAGAGTCCTTTGCCGGGCAACGTCTCGAAAACGATCTCGTAGAAGAACCTGGAGATCCGATCCTTGTCCTTGCGCCGGATCTCCTTGGCACGCACCACGCGTCCCAAACGCAGCTCGGCACAGTGTCCGCGATTGCTGTCGGTCAGCGCGTTGAGCCTGGGCAGCAGAACACGCTGGGCAACGTCCACCACCAGTTTCAAGTCGACGTCCGAGCGTTCGGATTCCTGGCAGGCGCAGTACTCCGCCGGAATCTGCACTTCCTGGCAGGTCCGTGTCTCCGGAATGCTCTCGAACAGGCTGTAAGAATGGGAAAAGTCGTCCGCTAGTCGGCGGCCATCTTGGGAGTCGTTTCTTACAGCTTCAGGATGACCATTGTGATGATCGAGCAGAAGCTCGAGTGTCCGGTGGACATCGAAGGGCGTCGTAAGGCGACGCGAGTTGCGCAGCAAGGCCTCGTAGGCTGAGGAGTTTTCCGAGCGGAAGCTGGGAGGGACGACCACGTACATGGCTGGAAGGTTCACCTCGTAACCTATTCGTAAGAAAAATGGCGGATATTTTACGGAAAGATCCTCCACTTCCGGTAAAAATTTGTCACGAACCCAGACATTGACTCACCTCCGGCAGCCGTATCCCTGAATTCTCCGAAGCGCAGGCCATGATCGCTGAAGACGAACAGAAAGGTGTTGTCCAGCAATCCTTCGTCCTTCATGTCCCTCAGGTACCTCTTAAGGATAGTGTCCATGAGCTGCGCTTTTTCCACATGGTCATGAGTGAGTCTGTTGACGGCGAACAAGCCGAAGAAAGGGTCATCCCCGAAAAGCCTCATAAGGTCCAGGGCCATTTTGACCACCACCTCCGGTTCCACGATGCCGTTGAGACAGTCTCTCTGGTTGTATGAGAGCTTGTAGAACTCCTTGAAATAGTTGTGAGCGTAGTAGTCGGTGGGCGCAGAACGGAAGCCCACCTTCTCGAAGTGGAAGGCTCCGATGTCCGGAAGATCCTCCACGAAGGCGGTGCGGTAACCGGAAGCAGCGTAACGACTCCACAAGAAGTTTTCGTTGCAGGCATCGAAGGGCTTGCGGACTTCGTCTTCCGCCCAGCAACTGTTTCTGAGGGTTGCCACGGTGACGCCTCCCAGAAGAGGAACCAAGTTGGGGAAGGTGTTGTCGCCCACTCTGTTGTAGCCGTGCATCTCCACGCCACCGAGCTCTTGCAGCAAGAAGTTGCGGCTCAGAAACATGTTGCGACGGAAGTTCACTCTGGAGACGCTGTCCACGAAGATGAGCAACACGCTGGGCTTCTTCTTCTTGACGGAATCAAAAAGTTTATTGGAAAGATGGTTTGAAAAGGTTTCGGAAGGACTTACGGACAACGTACCTTCATCGGCTTGTCCGGCATCATTCGCTCGTCCAAGACGCCCGAAGATGATGCCGAAGAAGCCGAAGCGCAACGGGCTTCCACTTCTGGTTTGCGGGAGAAGTGATGGTGAAACGTCTCGTACACTCTTTCGCCGTCCAACAGACAGTCCACTTTTATGTACTCCGAGACGATGACTATGCTCAGGTTGAAGGACACACACTCTGGAAAACTGAATGAAAACATGGAAGGATTGGTACTTAAATGAAAAAAAAATTGAAAGAAGGTTCCATTTCATTGAACAGGGTTCTCCAGACCTGGAAAAGTCAGGGTGCTTGAAAATGTCTGGAAATTGTTCACGTTTTCCGAGGACTGAATTGCAACATTTTCCAAGTTTTCCCGTAGACAACATTGCAAAATTTTCATTATTTTTAAAATTTCTATAAATTTCAGCGGGTTTTTTTTATGCAAAATTTGTGATTTTTTTTAACGTAAATTAAGTGACAAATTTCCATAAATTTCAGAATTTGTACCTCAAATGATCGTCGCTCTCTTGCGACTCGTTTCGATACAGGAAGTAGACGCAGCAGTTGAACCTCTTGATGGACGTTTCGTTTTTCCAGTCGATGTCCATCCTGTTAAGAATGTCTCGACTGACCATCAGTCGGTCATCTCGGACATAGGTCAGTCCTTCCCACTTGACGCAAGGACATTGAAAGGGATCGGGAGGACCGGAAGTGACGTTGAGCGTCACCGGATCGAACGGATCCATTTCCGGTATGGAACAACCGGAAGTGAAAATGGCGAAATCCTGGTGAGCGGAAATTTCCAGGGGGTCGGAACGGGAACCGGAAGCGTGAGGCATTCGCTCCACGAAAAATGACTTGGAATCGGGGCAAAGGTCAAAGGTCGAAAGTTGAAAAATAAGAAGGTAAACCACACAAACGAGAACTGCGCCTGGAAAAACAAACCGGAAACCGCAACGAGAAGGAGACGCAAAAAAATGTTTCATGCTCATTGAAAAATATAAAAAAATTTTGAAAAAAAAAGAATTTTTAAAACAAGATTATTGAGAAAAAAAAACTTGTACGAAAATTTTGAAATATATACATGTATAAGAACCAAAATTATTGAGAAAAGAAAGGAATAAGAGACTAGAAATGTGTCGGAAAATGGTTTAAAAACTGAAATGTGAAAATCTGGGAAAATTTGAACTATGAAAACTTTAGAAAAATCGAATTTAGATTTAGAAAACTTTAAAAAAAATGAAAATTTAGAAAATGTCTTGAAAAATTGGAATTAACAAAACTGTTTTGAAAAATAGGAATTTAAAAAATGTCTTGGAAAATTGGAATTTAGAAAATTTTAAGGACTGGAAAAAAATTAATGTCTGGTAAAAATTAAATTTAGAAAAGGTCTGGGAAAAGTTAAATTTGGAAAATGTGTGTAAAAAATGGAATTTAGAAAATGTATCATGGATAAAAATTAAATTTAGAGAAGGTCTGGGAAAATTAACAATTAAAAAATTGGATAAAAATATGTTTGGAAAAATTAGTACATAAAAAATGTCTGGAAGAAATAGAATTCAGAAAATGTCTGTAAAAAATTAGAATTAAAAATAATGCTTGGAAAAATTGGAATTTAAAAAATGTCTGGGAAAAATGGAATTCAGAAAATGTCTGGGAAAAATAGAATTTAGAAAATGTCTAGGAAAAATAGAATTCAGAAAATGTCTGGAATAAAAACAATGTCTGGGAAAAAATAAATTTAGAAAATGTCTGTAAAAAAAAATTAAAAAATGTATGGAAAAAAATTAAATTTAGAAAAAGTCTGGAAAAAACGATATTTAGAAAATTTCTTGACAAAATTGGATAAAAAAATGTTTGGCAAAATTAGAATTTAAAAAATGTCTGGGAAAAATAGAATTCAGAAAACGTCTGGAAAAAATAGAATTCAGAAAACGTCTGGGAAAAATAGAATTCAGAAAATGTCTAGGAAAAATAGAATTTAGAAAATGTCTGGAAAAAAAAATTCAGAAAATATCTGGGAAAAATAGATTTTAGAAAATGTCTAGAAAAAAGTCTGGGACAAATGAAATTTAGAAAATTTCTTGAAAAATTGGAATTAAGAAATGTCTAGAAAAATTGTAATTTACAAAATGTTTGGAAAAAATGAAATTTAGAAAATTTCTTAAAAAAAATGTCTTGGAAAAATGAAATTTAGAACATTTCTTGAAAAATTGGATAAACAATTTGTTTGGAAAAATTAGAATTTAAAAAAATGTCTGGGAAAAGTAGAATTCAGAAAATGTCTGGGAAAAATAGAATTCAGAAAATGTCTGTAAAAAAATGTCTGGGACAAATACAATTTAGAAAATGTCTCGAAAAAATGAAATTTACAAAATGTTTGAAAAAAAATCAAATTTAGAAAATTTCTTTAAAAAAATGTCTGGGACAAATAAAAATTAAAAAAATGTCTCGAAAAATTGAAAAATTACAAAATGTCTGGAAAAAATATGAAATTTAGAAAATTTCTTTAAAAAAATGTCTGTGACAAATGAAATTTAGAAAACGTCTAAAAAAATAATGAAATTATCCAAAATTCACGGAGAACTGAAATTTATCGTATACTAAAAAATGTTTGAAAAATTAAACTTCATCCAAATTCGTGAAAAAATAAGTGAAAAAACTAATCCACGAACAAACGCGACCGATTCAAATACAAATTAAAAATGAAATTTATGAATTTCATTCGAGTCTTATTTATACCAAAATTTCATTTCCATAAAAAAATCCACCAATAAGGGACGATCACGATCATCGAAAGCTCGAAATTAGGACCATTTAGACGCCATCTTGAATTGGGATTGAGGTCGTATTAGCAAAAATAAGCATAAGCAAAAATGGCCGCACAATAATACTTTTTAGAATCGTGATTCATACGCAAAACTTCATAAAACTTTTTTAGAAAAATGATGTTTCATGTAAAAATCGGACCAAAAACTCAAATGCCAAAAATTTTTAGATTTTGGAACCGATTGTTACAGAAAAATCGATTGTTCGAAAAAATCGATAAATCAATCATTGAATATAATAGGTAAAAGGAAGACTTAGGTCAAAAATTCCGATTGTTGGCAAAATCGAAACAGAAAGCACCTTTTGTCTGGTGCACAACAATTTCATTTACGAAGGTTCTTGACCAGATTTCTGGCAGCCATCATGAAAATGGCGCTCAGCAATTCCACCAGTTCCACCGTGGAAATTATGCAAATTTCAACCCAAAAGACCCAAATCGCCTCCGATCGAACCTAAGAAATCGGTCCACCGAAAAAAAAATCGAATATAAGTGACCGCCGGCCTTCTCCGCGCGGAATTCACGAAATTTTATGCTCAAATTCCAGCTCGTAAACAGGGTTCCCCCAGAAATTTTATTTTCAACTTCCCTGACTTTTCCAGGTTTTTAATAAAAATTCCCTGACCAATGACACCGTGAAAAATTTACATTTTCCAAAAATTGACACTGGAAAATATATCAACTAACCTCGCTGGAACAAGTGTCCTCTAGGGCAGACAGTAGCAGTACTGCCTCGCAAGCCGAGCTGTTGCCGTAGAGGTTGATGCGAGTGATCTCCCTGTCGTCTTCCTCGCTGTCTCAGGCCACTGTCCCCTGGAAGAGTCCTCTGCCGGGCAATGTCTCAAAGACGATCTCGTAGAAGGACCTGGAGATCCGATCCTTGTCCTTGCGCCGAATCTCCTTGGCTAGCACCACGCGTCCCAAACGCAGCTCAGCGCAGAGTCCGCGATTGCTGTCGGTCAGCGCGTTCAGCCTGGGCAGCAGGACATGGTAGGCAACGTCCACCACCAACTTCAAGTCGACGTCCGAATGTTCGGATTCCTGGCAGGCGCAGTACTTCGCCGGAATTTGCGCTTCCTGACAGGTCCGTGTCTCCGGAATGCTCTTGAACAGGCTGTAAGAATGGGAAAAGTCGTCTGCTAGTCGGCGGCCATCTTCGGGGTCATTTCTTGATGGTCCGTCTGGATGGTCGAGCAGAAGCTCGAGTGTCCGGTGGACGTCATAGGGCATCGTAAGGCGACGCGAGTTGCGCAGCAGGGCTTCGTAGGCCGAGGAATTTTCTGAGCGACAGCTGGGAGGGACGATCACGTACATGGCCGGAAGGTTCACTTCGTAACTTATTCGGAGGAAAAATAGCGGATATTTTACGGAAAGATCCTCGACTTCCGGTACGAATTTGTAACAAACCCAGACATTGACTCACCTCCAGCAGCCATACTTTTAAATTCTCTGAAGCGCAGGCCATGATCGCTAAAGATGAACAGAAAGGTGTTATCCAGCAATCCTTCGTCCTTCATGTCCCTCAGGTACTTTTTAAGGATGGTGTCCATGGGCTGCGCTTTCTAGACGTGGTCGTGCGTGAATCTGTTGATGGCAAACAAGCCGAAGAAAGGGTCATATCCGAAGAGCCTCAAGAGGTGAAGAGCCATTTTGACCAACACCTTCAGTTATATGATGCTGCTGAGAGAGTCCTTCTGGATGTAGGACAGCTTGTAGAACTCTTTGAAATAGTTGTGTGTAGTTGTCGGTGGGCGCGGAACGGAAGCCCACCTTTTTCGAATTGGAAGGCTCCAATGTCTGGAAGATCCTCCACGAAGGTGGTGCGGTAACCGGACACAAGAAGTCTCGGTTGCAGGCATCGAAGGGCTTGCGGACTTCGTCTTCTGCACAGCAACTGTTTCTGAGGGCGGCCAATAAGACGACTTCCAGAAAAGGAACCAAGTTTGGGAGGTGTTGTTGCCCACTCTGTTGTAGCCATGCATCTCCATGGCACCGAGCTCTCGCAGCAAGAAGTTGTGGCTCAGAGCCATGTTGCGACGGTAGTTCACCCTGGAGATGCTGTCCACGAACATGAGCAACTCGCTGGGCTTCTCTTTCTTGATGGAATCAAAAAGTTATTTGGAAAGATTGGTTTGAAAAAGGTATCTAAAGGACTGTCAGACAACGTACCTTCATTAGCTTGTCCAGCTTTTCTCGCTCTTCTTAGGCGACCGAAGAAGATGCCGAAGAAGCCGAAGCGCAACGGGCTTCAACTTCTGGTTTTCGGGAGTAGGGATGGTGAAATGTCTTGAAAACTCTCTCGATGGTGGTGGTGGTAATAGAGGTTTAAGGGCGCAGGGGGCAACACGGGCCATATAGCGCCCACGCGGGGGCAGGAGTACCTGCCCCCATAGACATAGGAAAAACAGCGGATAGGCAGCCCAAAGGGCAGGCCTTAAAAGAACAATGGACAGGGCTGGGCACCAGTTCCACAGGAACGCCTTAAGTTAGCCATTACGGGGTGCCACAGCCTGGACGGACAAGGATAGACAGACAGGACAATGGAGGGAGAAACAGATGGGGGAGGCTACAAGCTCCCCAGAAGATGCGCAGCGCGAAGGAAGTCCAGAACTGATTGGAAGGGAACAGAGCTCCCGGCACCAAGGAGGGCCGAGAGGGTAAGGGGTCAACTCTCTCGATGTCCAACAAACAGTCCATTTTCATGTTGCGAGATGATGACGATGTTGGAAACCTGGAAAAGTCAGGGTACTTGAAAATGACCTGGAAAAGTCAGGGAACATTGGTTTATTTTGAAAAAGACAGGGAAATTACTTACAGTTATGGCGTATCAAAATTAATTCTTCTACGAGGTTAGCTTAGGGCCCATTTTCCGAATAGAAATTTGAAAACTTTTTCCACATTTTCTGAATATTAATTTGCAAAATTGTCCACGTTTTCTGAGTAAAAATTAGCAAAATTTTCCACGTTTTCTGTGTACCAATTAACAAAATTAATTCTCTAGAACTTCATATTCATTCTTCATTTATTAGAATCCATCCAGAAATGATGTCACGCGATTATAAGTTCTCGCAGTCAGCTACACGAGTGTCATGAAAATAGGGCCCTACGCATGATACGGACCCTTTTTCAGAACTTTTAGTTCGTAGCCCTTCGTACGGCTTTCAGCCAATCAGAATGCGCCATTTTCGTACCGCCCAAAAAACGGTACGGTTGTGGTAGGGGAGACAGGGGTAATTGGGCCACCCTAAGGGATAATTGCATTTAGTGTATTAAATAGGAGCATTTTCATGCTGGTAAATACAAAGAAAGCTTCTTTAGTAAGTGGTCTTTCATTTAGATTACTAAACCCCTAAAATTTTCGTGTATTTTTAGAGGAATGTCTTTTTTTTTTACAAAATGCATGTCTTGGCCCCATTACCCATAGCTTTGGGGGTAATAAGGCCATACACTCGGTCCCATTACCCAAAAAGAGTAAATCGTAAATTTTACAGTTAAAACGGCTATATTATTTGCAAATATTTAAAAAAACCATGAAAACAATTGAAACAAACAACATTAATGGCACTTTGAAAAATTTGTTTGTTCCAAGATCACTTTTTGGGTTTTTCGGTTATATGTGCGCCCAATCTTTAGCGAAAAAGTAGAAATATATTCATGTTTAATTTGTTTGTTACCTTAAAACAATGTAGGCTATACTGCATATCGAAAAAGTAAAACAAACAAAAATTCAGAAAAAATGTAACAGAAATTTCCTAATTACAGTAAAACCTGGAAAAGTGACCACCTTTGAACGGTGACCACCTGTTTATGTTGACCACCTTTTAGTGTATTGTTTTTTCTAACGTACATTTCCTTCGTAAAAATTCTCCGTATAGTGACCAGTGACCACCTGTCTATTGTGTACAGTGACCAGTGTGTGTTGTC
>JAQGBX010002770.1:0-19237 GCA_034698745.1 Megaphyllum sjaelandicum | reverse complement strand
GAACGTCATCGAATAGGGAAAATGGAAGATGACGTTCTCGTGAGTATAAAACGTTTGGCGTGCTAAAACTCTCTATTGATACCGAAGGTAGTTTCCGTGTTCGTTTTTTGTTTTTTTAAATCATCTGACCTAGAAATTGCAAAGCAGCTAGCGTGTTAGAAAATATAGACAAACTTGAACAAAACGACGTTTTCACCTATTTCTTCAATTATTCAATTCAATTATAGTGCACTGTAATTAGTATGGAATATTTGTACTTTATCTTAATAATAATGCATTTAAATTTGAGTATTATATTTGCTAACTGCATGTTAATCGTGGAATACCTCTCTAACGAAAACTTTTAGAAATGTGTCTAGTTCGGAAAGAAAATTACTTATGGTCCTATAGTAAGTTTTAACTATAAAACTCAGTATTTTACTAAATAGCTGGAACAAACTAAGAGTATAATTTTAATTTTCGGACATTAGATAATTTTGATTGAAACTCGATCAGGAATTAAGGATAATTGAAGCTAAAAAAAAGTGATCAAACGTTACCACGAAATTTAATACATACAAATTTAAAGTAAATAACTAAAAAATTATGTATTCAATACTACAATAGTTTAATAATATTTGTCTAGTATTTTTATCAAAACTCGCGTTTATTTAAGGTTCTAGAATGTATTTTATTATTTTTTAAGTCAGTAAATTTGTAACCTTTAAAATGTTGTTTTATCTCCCTTTAAAAATTAGGATGCACTATGAATTATTTTCGTATTTAATTAATTAAAAAATAAGACAATTAATAAGATAATATTTTTATAATTTTATATTTGATAAATTTATTTTTAATAATAAATATTTATGTTTCATTACGAGAATGAAAGCTGAAATATCAAAACTAAGCAAACGTTGCAACGACATCTAACATACCGTGTAAAATTACATATATATTTAAATATAAATCCATTTTGTAAAAGTTCAAATTTTCATTTATTAACAGTTTCTTCTACAACATCTGCTCTCAGAATCATTGTTTATTCTAGGCTCGAACGATATTTACATTTTTTTAATTTGTTTAAATGTATAAATTTGGAAACTTTTCAAACGTTGCTTTATCTCACTTTCCAAAGAAGGGTCCACTTTAAATTGTTTTCGTATTTGCATAATTTAAAAATAAGGGGGGGGGGGAATAGATGTGAACGATGCTCGGACCTACGATACGCAAATGAAATAATGTATGCTAAGGAAAAAAATATTCCCGTTATGGATATGTTATTTACGTACAGAATAATCCTGAAATGTGAACATTGCTGAAATAAGAGTTTATTGCCCTGTTAATGACTGCTAATCTTACAAATAGGTCTAAATTTAGTGTGTACATGTTAACAATTTTTTATGATTTATTAAGCTCAAATACTTTTATATGTTGACCTACTTACCCATAGCGTGATAGCGCTTAAGTTATTCTAAAAAGTTTACTTCTCAAAAAATATAACTATAAATTCTCAACTTTATAAATGCAAAACGATCTGCAACAGGTATCTTCTTTGCATTTTTTTTTTCGCAACATTTCAACCTATTTTCTTTATAAGCACGCAAGGTGTAGTTTCGTAAAATGATTATAAAAATCAAATACAGTGTATATACCCCGTGATAAAATACACTACCGTTTATTATCAGCGAGCCATTCAGTGAGATTTTTCACAAAATAAGGATTAGTTGGAACATTTCATTCAAGGTTTTCTGATGAATTCACGGGGGGCTGACTTATTATTATATTAATGGTTATTTACCTTTGTGTTCTCTATATAAGTACACAGTGCTGAAGTAGCAGCCAGCATGAAACTCGCATTGTATGTGTAAATATATTAAAAGGATAGCGCAGCGCCCCCTGCCTGGTTTCTGGCTATATAGGCTCTTTGGAAGGACTGTATTTATTTACTGGGTTTAAACCAGTATACGCGAAAGCCGTTGATTACATGTTGTCCAATCTGAAACTAAGTGTGCTATTTCGAGACAAGCTCAGACATAATTAATGCAGTTTCGGAGTACGTTAGCAGCGACAAACTGTGAGTAATGATGCATCTTTTTTGGTGTAATTTCTATTTATAGCTTGCAAAATTCATAGTTTTAAGATAAATCCGTTTACGCAGGTCGGAATTGAATTAACACGAGTTCATCGATAATTTTATCGTAAATTTGCTGAAATTTTCGTTTGTTTTTATTATGATTTGAAATTTCGTTTTAATGTCATCTTCAATTTCGGCAAATTAAAATTAACGAATGGACATGCAATCGATTTTAGAGGTATCTTTCTTACTCGATCCATATACTTTCATATTTAGGTTAGTACCGAAAGTGTTGCGTGCATGAATCCATAATCTTGATTATGCGTTTATTTTGTAACATTCATTATGCCTTACATAATGCTCCTTTTACGCATTTTTGTTTTCTGTACGCTTTTTAGTGCAGGATGTGCATTTTCTTTATTCTTTTGGGCCGGACGATCTCGTACGTAGTCTTCGGTGAATTTAAGCGAATACCTGTTTGAAACTTTTGCATTCAAAACATTTTAACATTGTCTCACACAAACAAGTTTCATTTCTGGATAATTTGTATTACAATGGTGACTTGTGAGAGGGAATTTAAATTAGGGCTAAATGAAGTAATCTGGTTTTCAGCGCTTATTTTCCTAAAATAGACCACAACAATCGCCATCCCTTTCGATTACAATCAGCAGAACGTGTAGGCGATAGAAGTTTGTCCTTTTTGTCTGTTACTAAAGTAGATTTTAATCACAGATAACAAGAATTTTAGTTTAGTGCATGAGTATTTAAATATAGCCCCTTTTATCACTGTCTCCATGGTAACGTGCGATGTCAATGATGGATATTCAATTTTACTTGATTCCGGTTGATTTTTATTACCGTAGTACTAAAAGTTTATGAACACTCAATTACAGTATACAGGATACTACACATTTGTGCTAATTTCTAATTTAAGAATCGGATTTATATGTACAGTACAAACTGGATATATTATCGTTATAAACTTGTTCATATTCTTGGAAGATTTATGTAAATTAAACAAAACAAAGCGAAACAAAGCAAAATTGCAAATTGAAATTTTGTCAAGTGCATTTGATGTGTTCCTTTAAACATGTTGCAATCATTGATTGAAATGATATTTTAATGTGAAAAATAATTGACTAACTAATTTCCGGAAACAACACAATGTTCAAATAATAACTTGCGCAGTACAAGTCAGGTATCAATAATTATAAGCTAGAAATTATTTACATTTACCCAACCTCACTTTTCCGTCTAGAATTGCCTTTATTCTAATAGAATAAAAGTGCAAAGGATCCAGAGGCTATGAATTGTGTATTTTATTAAGTGTCAACAAATAATTAATCCAGTTGTATGCCCTAACAAATGCCACTCAATGCAAAGTCTGCTTGCTCTTGCGCCAATGGCAATTCATTAATTTCTGAGCTGATTGTTCGAAAACGTGTCATGTTCATTCATAACAGTGTTGACTTATTAGACAATCTGTAAATGTTTATGGATCGGTGTACATTGGTTAGTGCCAACTGTCAGTTCCTGTCAAGAAAAGCATTTTTATATAGTGTAGAAATAAAAGCCAACAAAATGCCAACAGATGTGTATACAAGTGTACAAGCTAATTGAACATGTGAGATACTGCTTGCGTTCAAACAAAATGCATGTTATTCAACAATTCAAACACATATTGTAACAAGTGGCCTATTTTGGTAGGGGTGTCCGCATGGCTTCCACAACTGAAGTACCATTTAATTAGAGCAAGTTAGTGAGCCTTGAAGTCTTGTCTAACTTCTAAGAATTATTTTAAAGGTTAGTTTCAAGAAGCCTAGGTATACATGTAATTAATTCTCTATGGAAAACCCGTGATTTTTTTCCTTGAAATTGCTGTTTTTAAAACAGGTTGCATGATTTCTATGAAAACCTTTTGTTTTGTCTGACAATGACACGCGGTGAATAGAGCTATAGGTATTCTAACATTTCAATACCGGTAATTCGATCGCATCTCTTCACCACATAGGCCAACGTCCTTATTGTTTCACGACGCGCAATTTAATCAAGGAGTACTGCTCCATATAAGCCGGCTAACATTGTCCTAATTTTTACCAGTGTGTCATAAAAGACTTTTTTCCCCGCTGAAATGGATTGGCTAACTTCACTTGACCCGACACATGAGTAAGATAGTATTTCGATTCATTTTTTGTTTGCCTGTGGTTCTGTCACGACACTGACGGGACGAAATATTCGTACAATTATGCCCACTGTGACTACTTTTTCATCAATTTGCATGCCAAACTCGAAGCACCATTGAGCTGCTATTGCGTGCTGGTCCTTCTTTACTCAGTTTTGTAAAAGGTAAGACATTTTGACTCCCTGTGCGGGTTTTAATTCATTCGAATTAATGCACGCCTTTCAATAACGTTTTAATATTTGAATTTCAAATATTGATACTTGAAAAATGAAAAGGTTTGTGTTTGCTTGCCATTGACTGACTAATCGCATGCACTGCCTAGGGAACTTAAACATTCTGGAATCCACCCTTGTATGTTTCTTTAAACTTCGTTTGTTTCGTTAGAGATTATGTATGGATCACTCTCTACGATGTACGTCATGAAAATAAAATTAATGCATCACAGGTAGTTGTTAAATTAAAAATAAAACTAATTTGAAAGACCTACGGAACGACAAAAATGTTCGTTTTAGATTGGAGTGTTGGTTGTTTTCATAAGTTTGTTTTCTCACGTAATATGTTGTAGGCATATTTACACCTCTCTAAACATGCATTAATCTGGTAAATGTCCATCACTTTTAAAACTTACGTATATGTTATTACATCTCTCAGCTCTAAAAAAACCTTTAATCATGCATGTAAAACAACAAAGTAAAACATGACTAAAAAATTTGCTAGAGCTAGATACAAATGTACAGTAGATGTAACACCCTAGGAATGGTGCATTTAATGTTCATAAAATGAGTTGTTTCTACTGTATACGTTTTGATTTCAACTAAACACCGTTCTTATAGCCCTTCCAATTTACAGTATATAAGATGATTAAGCGTATTATATGTAAACCGACTGATTACTCGCATAACGCATTCCGATTTGAGGTTTAATACGCCGTTTTTCAGTGCGAAATAAGCCAACGTAACTAATAAGCTTACAATTATCATTAAATTTGGAAAGGCACCAAGACTTCTTCTGGCAAGATACTCTTTTTATCGTGACTTATGTCACTTTTTGAATGCTAGCGAGGTCACTTCGAGTGGTTGCATGCATTCATGCATCAAAGTTCGTTGTAGACTAGGAGTAATTACAGTTTACGAGCAACGAGTAGTATTTCCTTCAATTTAGTGTAGAAATTCTATATCTTAATTCATGGATAGGTTTAAATGGAATATGTCACTCGGGCGTCAATCGAAATTATTTGATGTAATGCTATCCTGCTGTAGCCATAACCATATACAGTGCTACATGTTTTTGCGATTATTTTAGAAATATCTTTGATATGATATTGAATGTCATGTTCGTAACGATATCAAGCGCCAACAACGGTATAAATAACGAAATTAACTTAAATTCACCTTGAATTTTGCCCATACAGACCCCCCTGGAAAATAGCTGTAGGAGCAACGGACAGGATTTTGAATTCGTCCTCCAATCGAGATGGTGGTCAACAGGTGCCTGGCCGCTGCATTTCTGGTCGCAATTTGCGTGTCCATTTCGACGCAATTACCACACGGACATGGCAGAAGACACTTAAGACGGCCCATAAGACAAATAGCCGCAGGTAAGTGGTTTTATCATAGAGGTACGGTACCTGTATCTGAACATACCCTCGTATATCTTCCTACAACCTACATTTTTGCCAGTGTTAAGTGCATAATTTGGGACGCATTAAGAGTTTCAGCAAGAAAAAAATAACTTGTTTGCTTTGTGAACAAGGGAGTTAAAAATCCAAATTTAGTGAATTGCATTAAACTTTAAAAAACAGTGTTGCAGTATGTGCAATTGTGTGGCTAGAAAAGACTCAACTTTTATCTTTTATAATACACTTCACTTTGCTTTATTTCGAAAAGTTCGGAAAAAACTATAAGAAACTATACAAGTAGCCTATATAGGCTACTGTACATCTTACCAAATTTCAAAAGTCAATCGAGAACAAAGTGTATAGTTTTCAAAAACCTGGTGTGAGACTGTAATCAAGATAATTAACTGATTGTAACCGAAATATTCCTGCCACATTCGTGTATACGCGCTATCACACGCGCTAATTTTAATTTTAATTATCTGTATTTCGATGTAATTGTTCTATGTCACGAAATTGTTATCTAACTCCCTAGTCCAACCTTGACCTAGATTTCAGAAGTTTTTTGTCGTTTTTCATTCGTCTTTTTTTTAGCTAACTTAATGAGAACTGAGCCGTTATTGCATATTTTTTTGTTGTTTTTGCATGTATGCACTGCATAAACTACAGGTTGGATCAACAAATAAAAACTGGAAATAAATCAAAATAACATCGCAGTCAAGTTAATATTAAGATTTTAATTCTCGTAGTTTAAACTATGCGCTTTGCTAAATTCATCAAGGAATTTTAAAAAAATGAAACAAAAGTTGTCATACATCAAATTTATTTCAGTCTGATTTTGATGTAATCACATCACTTGTTTTCATAAAAAGTCAAGATTGATACACATTCTATTCTTGGTTTTTCTTAAAAGTGTTGTTGAGTGAATTGTTCAAATGTGGTTGA
Source organism: Megaphyllum sjaelandicum (assembly GCA_034698745.1). Taxonomy (NCBI): domain Eukaryota; kingdom Metazoa; phylum Arthropoda; class Diplopoda; order Julida; family Julidae; genus Megaphyllum; species Megaphyllum sjaelandicum. The sequence goes on along the minus strand of JAQGBX010002770.1, from coordinate 12,439 downwards.
GGATTTGGGTTTGTTTTTCATGTAGGATGTCCACCAGGAACCATCCTCCAAGCAACTGGGATGCGCGTATTTCTGACAATTTCCTCTCTAGCTTCTACGCAGCAAGGTACAGGAGAGGAAAAAGTCACGCAAAGACAACTTGAGTTGAATTGGTACAACGATGTCGCACAAAGTGGAGACTGGGTAATCCTATTTAGGAGTCATTGTATTTTAGCCTAGTTTTCAATATACTACATGTATATAGGGATTTTTAAGCAGTTATTGACTCTCCATATTGCAGTACAACTTTGATTTGCATTTTTTACCTGTTATTTCTCATGTCCAATTTCCTGGTTCCCCTTACATGTAGACGGGAAAAAAAACTTAACAGTATAAACTCGGGCCACTTTCTTCCAAAATGCACTAGTCCATAGTCTCAAAATCTCGCAATTAAAAACAAGTTATTCCAGAGGACCAGAAATAAAGCTTGAATTGGACAGTTTTTAAAATGAAGTGGGAATAAATTAGGCTAGAAAATGTGAGAAGCAAGACAGGATACACTTTGTGTCATGGTGTTTTGCTTCCTTTATTAAGCTGTTGATTTTTAAATTAATGGATGGTGCAATAAACTCTTGACAAAATGGCATGCATCATAATACATCCATTTGCATTCTATATGCATGCTATACATTATACCATTAGTTTCAAAACACTCATCAGCTGGACGGCGACCATTCGAGTTATTCTTCCAAGTTGTCATTGGTGGTCATTTTATTTCTCAGAACACAGATTTGAATTTATTTTCCTATTCTGATGCAAGATAAATATTGCGCGTATTAATTTCTATCCTGGAAATTGCTCGTAGGCCTCAATTTTTAATCACAATTCATTTTAAGCTCTATTGGCAGTGACAAAAATTTCAAAATCCTATAGTACCGTTTTAATATGTACCTTGTGCACATTCACTTCAGAGTTTGTTTCACGTGACAATTTCATGGAGTCGTCGAATTGAATTGAATTCAACTCAGTACCTTATAAAATCAGTAACCAAATGCCATAGGAAGGGGGGGGGGGAAACCGAGCCCATTTTCAGGAGAAAGCTCCTACGTCAGTCGCGATCGACTTTCTGCATCATTGTTAAATTGTTAAAGATCACGTTAAAGAATTGTTAAAGATCACGTGATGCTACAGATTTACTTTAAAGAATTAGCCTTTAATAAATGGCAACGAATCGTAGAATTGCGAATTAACGTAAATTTCGTGTCTCATTCGCAGGTAGGGTTGTTCGATCACGATCCAACCAACAACCCCATCGACCCACTGGAGAGGGTGATGGCGGCCGATCATCCAGAAGGCCTTTACCGGACGTCGGTGATGTTTCCGCGGTTGGCATTGGACGACATGCCGATGCAGCGCCAGTGTCTCGGCTACTGGATTGGCTACGTGCGGACAGGAAGTACGATCGCGGTGGACTGCGTGAAGACCCAGCCAGACTGGATGTGGGAGACGAGGAACGAGATTGCTCCTCTCATGTTCCGCCAGCTCATGATCCCTGGTACGCACGACGCCGGCAGCTACTCCTACTACAACGGCAGCGAGTCGGACAACATCTTCGTGCGCTGGACCATCACCCAAGAGGAGAACTTCTGGGAGCAGATGATGTACGGCATCCGGAGCTTCGATCTGCGCATCGCCTACTACAGCGAAACCCCCGAGAAGTTCTGGATCAACCACAGCTTCGTCCGCGTGCGTCCCTTGGCCACGGCCATCGACATGTTCAAGCGCTTCCTGAACTCCACGCGTGAGATTCTGCTGCTGGACATCCATCAATTCCCCGTGGGCTTCACCAACCGCATCGAGCGTCACCTGGAGCTGATCGCCTACCTCAACCAGGAGCTGGGTGAGTACATGCTCAGCCCGTCCGTGGGCTACGACGTCACGCTGGACGCCATGTGGCGTTCCGGCAAGCGCGTCATCGTGGCTTATGGCGACTCGGCCCTGCAGAACGGCGTGAACCTGTGGCGCGGCATCCCCCAGATCTGGGCCAACACCATGGATCTGACTTACCTGCGTAATTACATGCAAGGGTACATGGACAGCGGGCGCACCGACATCTGGTCCGCCATGATCGAGTTCACCCCCACGACCTCCGACGTCCTCTTCACCAACTCTAGCCTGCGCATCGCGGCCGACGCCGTGAACCACAACGTGACGGAGTGGTGCCGGGACCTCTGGTGGAACGAGGCCAACGTGGTGGCCGCGGACTTCTTCCTGGGAACGAACTTGGTGGACATCGCCGTCGAGTCCAACCTGAAGCGCAAGGTGTGTGTGGACAGGTATCGCAGCAACGTTCAGCAGGCCCAGGCCAGGGAGAGGATCAATGCCCAGTTGCCGCCAACCTATGCCGGACCCAGGTCATCTGTTTTATGATGAGGCTGGCCCGAAACCGTTTGGGAAGGTCGTTACAACCAATTCTATGTGATTCCAGCAAAATCTTGGCGAAAATTCATTTCTTGGTCTTCCTAGAAAAATTCTGCACTTTTCATATACATCTATCTAGCGTTTTAATTAATTTAAATAATTTTCTTGACCGGAAATACATGTAGCTTCCGAATAAGCAAGTGTTGAAAGGAGGAATGTACATGTACGTTTGAGTGTCGTTCAGAAGCCTTTGGGTTGATTAAAAGCTTCAGAGTAGCGCCTCTAAATGATTATTTGGAAAATTCGATCACTTGGGTTTTACGTTATTGGGGTTACAACTTCAGTAACACTGCGGTTAAAATGTGGGGTTTCGTTTTCATATAACTGAAAATGAACGTGTGGAGTTTTACTGCACTGCATCAGTGAAATTGTTCTTTTTTTGTTTCGTAAAATCACGCAAGTAGTTGTGCAGTTTTACTGGTTTTGCATCTTCAGTAAATTTATAGTGTTACCGAAGTTCTGCTTCTGTTGTCAGCACAATGGCTGTTTTGCCTGCTGGAAGAATGCAAAAATACCGTATGGCTTTTTGTATAGAACATTGAAGTGATGACTTCTGCTGGACAGTGGTCATTCTTACATGGATGAGAGTACGTGGGGAACACACTACTATTCTGTAAAACACAGCGATCCCCTGTCTATTAACAGTTGACCTTCTTCAAGGTGCGTCCGTGAGGTATTCAGTAGACAATTTCTGCACGTTGTTTTCGTGAATTTTAATGTTGATTTTTATCGACTTTTATGACTGCAATGATTATACAAGTTGTATTTTGTTGTTAATATTACACGATATTTTATGGCTTTGCCGAGTATGATTCCACAGTGTTTGTCATTGCAGGGTTTCTGGCTGGCTTGAAATATCAGGAAATGTCAGGGATATTTATTGTGTGTGTGGGAAGGGGGGAGAAAGTCACAAGTTCGGATGAAAAGTCTGGACCAAACGTTGCTGGTAATAAAAACAAATGGCTTTTAATTTCGAATGAGTGTGCTCCTTTTTTAGTTCTGTTATAGATATATGGAACTACCCATGCTTTATGCAATAGTACGTTTCGCAAATCATTTGCGCATATATTTTCATCTCATTTTCGGAGTAGACAGTCGAATCTCATTAAGACGAACTCGCTTAATACGAAGGTTATATAGTACGAACTTTGAGAGATTGTGTAATGTACACGGTAAATTTCTGAACACTTAGTTTTTTTATTGAAATATACTATTTTCTGACTTCTGATAATGCGAACTACGGTTTAAACGAACAAATATTGACGGTATCATGGAGTTAATCTTACCTAGGTTTGGCTGTATTGCGACAATCATCGTCATGATTTAAATGCAACAGTATAAAAACGTAACCTATAGTAGCTATTTTTATTGTGAAACAGAATATAACTGACCTAAACATTTATTGCAGCTGATGACAGCATAAATCAGCGTCTTTGAAATTGTTTATCATTTGGTGTGTGATGTATGCCAACAATTAAAAAATGAACATTACTAACATTTTATTCCTTACTACTAAAAGTAAGACTAAAGGTACATTAACCTTTGATACAAATAGCACATCGTTGTTAAGTGTTATGGTAATGTGGGTTACAGACATTGTATAACGGGGGAAACTCCATTGTTTTGAATTCGGGGAGAAATATTAAGGCTTTTCGTATACTGTGATTTAGGAGTTCCCCTTCTCGTTTATGTTTGAATTACGCGCGGGATTTGGTTAAACATCGGCTTACTCCTCGGCTAGCGGCTTCTGTTTACTCATCTTTCGGCTTACTTTTGTCGCTCACGTCAAAGCGCGGTGTGAAAATGGCGTCCGGGGAGAATGTTGCTGATGATTCCTTATATCCAATTGCTGTTTTAATCGATGAATTAAGAAATGAGGATGTTCAGGTAAGGTGAAGATAAGTCATTTTTTCATGACTTGGTTAACCATTATTATTATCCTGTAAAATTTCGTGAATTACCATTGTAAACCGAGGTAGTAATTAGGCCTAACAGGCCCGAAATGCAAGATTTATTTTAGATTTTAAAAATCAATAGACCCACCCTGCCGTTTGCTTGTCACACTACTGGTTACAGTAAATAATATATTGTATAGCTAAATACGTAGTCGAAGTAGGGAAGCTTCAGATGACTGTGTGGGAAAGCGTTGCACAACGATTGTGTATGACACGCTTTATGATAAACCGAACAAGGTTTAGCGGAACCATAAAACGGTCAGATTTGTATTGAGAGACCTGAATCGACTGCCCTGACTGTATCCTTGCTGGGATCTATAATTGCCTTGTCATTGTTAATCATCGTTGATAAATTTGTTAACATTTTTCAGTTACGGCTTAACAGCATCAAAAAGTTGTCTACGATTGCTCTTGCCTTGGGCGTTGAGCGCACCAGAAGCGAACTTATTCCATTTCTGACTGGTAAAATTTTTACTTATAGTAATTATTAGGTGCATCGATAAACTAGTCACTGAACATTGATTTTTGTTACACAGATACTATTTATGATGAAGATGAAGTCTTACTTGCTTTGGCTGAACAATTGGGTAGTTTCACACCGCTTGTTGGTGGACCTGATTATGTTTATACTCTGCTGGTTAGTGCAGTTTTGCTCATAATTCATTCTTTATTACATTTTTTGATGAATGACACACATGCATGTGTTTTATTTTTTCTAGCCTCCTCTGGAAAGCCTGGCGACAGTTGAAGAAACTGTTGTACGAGACAAAGCTGTGGAATCATTGCGAAATATCTCAACGTTGCACAGTTCAGCAGATCTGGAGCAATATTTTGTACCTTTAGTTAAACGATTGGCTGCAGGTAAACAAAGCAGCTCTTTCTAATGTGTATTGATGATTTAACTATTAAAATTTCATTGACAACTATTTTATTTCAAGATTTTTTTTGTATTGAAAGGGAAATTTATCCATGTGCTATTTTGTGTTTAGGCGATTGGTTTACATCTCGTACTTCTGCATGTGGTCTTATTAGTATGTGTTATCAAAGGGTCCCTGCTCCTGTAAAAGCTGATCTGAGAAGGTATTTTTTAACTATTGTCTCCCTTAGGATTACAAGTGGAACTTTTTAGCTTAGGTGAATTTGTGTTTACTCAAATCTTAACTCCTTGGTTTTAGTCATTTTCGCAATCTTTGCCAAGATGATACCCCAATGGTGAGACGAGCAGCAGCTGGCAAATTGGGCGAGTTTGCCAAAGTTTCTGAGCCTGAATTTTTGAAATCCGATCTGATTCCCTTGTTTGCCAACCTTTCTCAAGATGAACAAGTCAGTCATTTAATGAGATGTAATTTCATGTATGTATCTGTGAAAACTGTTCAAGCATTGTTAATTGTATTTTTAGGATTCTGTGCGACTGCTTGCAGTAGAAGCATGTGTAAACATAGCGAATCTTTTGACAGCAGCAGATGACATTGATCAGTTAGTCATGCCAACTTTGCGTCAAGCTGCTGAAGATAAATCTTGGAGAGTGCGTTTTATGGTTGCTGACAAATTTACTGAGGTGATGTAGTATTTTTTTAATATAAAGTGACTTTAGTTCAAAATGATTTTCATTAAGTATTAAGTTTTCAACGAAATCATTTTTTCAAATTTCTTAGCTTCAACAAGCAGTTGGGTTTGCTATAACTAAGACTGATCTAGTTTCTGCATTTCAAAACCTGTTGAAAGATTGTGAGGCTGAAGTTCGTGCTGCAGCTGCTCATAGAGTGAAAGGTTAATAAATTACTTGGTTTTTAACTGTAAAAAATAATATTTTTGATAAACCCTTATTTACTTTTGCATATGTGAATTATTTAGACTTTTGTCAGAATTTGGAGCCATCTATCCAGGAAGCGGTGATAATGAATAATATTTTACCATGTGTCAAGGAATTGGTATCTGATGCTAATCAGCATGTAAAATCTGCATTGGCATCTGTTATCATGGGGTTATCGCCTATTTTGGGAAAAACCAAGTACTGTGATTTTTTATTTCTATGCACATGATTTGATTTAAACTTGTTTTTGTCTAGTTGTTTCATTGTTAGCCTTGTGTTGATTACAGCACCATCGAACATTTGCTGCCACTATTCCTGTCTCAACTAAAGGATGAATGCCCTGAAGTTCGGCTGAACATAATTTCAAACTTAGATTGTGTCAATGAAGTTATTGGAATTCAGCAGCTTTCACAAAGTCTGCTGCCTGCCATTGTGGAGTTGGCAGAAGATTCGAAATGGAGAGTTAGACTTGCAATCATTGAATACATGCCTTTATTAGCTGGCCAGCTGGTTAGTTGTTTTCATATGCTCTTTTAAATACAAGTATGTGTATTGCACAAATCCTTAATTTGAATATATTTTTTTTTTTTTGTATGCAGGGCATGGAATTTTTTGATGAAAAGCTTAATTCATTATGCATGACTTGGCTAGTGGATCATGGTAAAATTTTATATGTCAAGTCTATCCTTTTATTTCCTAATACTTTGTAGCACGTTTACCAGAAATGTTTTGTTTGATATCTTTTTTAGTATATGCTATCCGTGAGGCTGCTACTACGAATCTGAAGAAACTGGCTGAGAAATTTGGGGCTCAATGGGCCACAACAACAGTAATTCCAAAAGTGGTTGCGATGTCCCAAAACCCAAATTATCTTCATCGGATGACATGCTTATTTTGTATAAATGTAGGAATTATTATGCCAATTTCTTTTTTGGTGCATATCACTGTCAAGCTTATGGCATGTATCATTTAAAAACTCTTGTTCAAATTAGGTTCTTGCGGAGGTTTGTGGAGCTGACATTACTATCAAACAGATGTTGCCGACTGTATTAGGATTAGCTACTGATAATGTTGCCAATGTCCGTTTTAATGTGGCCAAGACCTTGCAGATAATTGGACCAACTTTAGATGAAAGGTAGGCACTATGCAGTAATGTCAAGACTTTTGGATGTCCTGCTGCTAAGTGGAGTGTTCTAATTATATTATTTTTTATGTAGTACATTGCAAAGCCAGGTAAAGCCTTGCTTGGATAAATTAAATACAGATCAAGATTTTGATGTCAAGTATTTTGCTTCTGAAGCTCTCGCGGGTAAGTTTATGATTTCTTTGAAATGCTTAACAGTGAATTTTTAGTGAAAATGTCCTTTTAGTTCTAAAAGATATTTTAAGAATCTGGTATCTGGGTATTGCCGACATACGCAAGACAATTTTGCTACCTGGTTAAATTTTATATTGGAAATTGCTAAACAAGTGTTGTTCAATTATGCGATTTATAACTGAATAGCAATCTTGATGTTGACTACTCATATTTACCATGCCAGCAGCATTAAAATGATGAAAGAAATCAGATTTGCATACTTTAAAATCCCAATTATTGCAACGTGATATTGTTAATTGATTATAGGCAAGTAAATTGCCTTTTTTTACTTTTTAATTTTATCTATTATTCTCTAATATTATGCTACTTTTAAATCTAGTTGTTGGATGAAGATCATTCAAATCACATATTTGTGGAAATGAGAGGATTATAGTACAGGCTCTTCATCGTGCTGAGTTAGACAATTTTACTACATTGTAAACCAGTAAATGTTTGGACATGTTCATCTTACCTGGAAAGTCCACATTTGCATTGTGTGTTGGTATAATCATTATTGTTTTTTTATTTTTTATTTTGAAACATCAGTTTACCTTTCATGCTGAGAATGAAGAACATTTTTGGACACAATTTGAATGTCACGACCTTGTTAAACTTGATTTTCTCCATCTACGATTAAATTGTGCGTCTTTTATGTTGTAAATGCAATTTAATGTTAATTTATTCGTTTAAGACAAACTTAATATTACAACTTTTCGGGACGGATGAATTTTTGAGTCTTCGAGCATTTGTGTTGTCATGTGTACGCATGGAAAATTCCGATAAATGGAAAAAAATGTCGTGAAGGAATCAAATCAAGTCTTTGGTAAAGGATTATTTTGGGTAAACCATAATGATGTATTTTGAGAGATGGTGTAAAACTTTGTTGTGCATGCACTTCTTATATTTTTTAATATACAGTATAATATTGTGTTTTTGTCTAACTCATGTTTTGATCAACTTCTGATCATAACAAAAGTGCAATTTTGACCTCCCTTGGAAATTGCACTACAAAAAAGGTTTTCTTCTTGATAATTTATTTAACTTACCTTTTATTTGCTGTAACTATAGAGGGAACTTTGTTGTATCCATTGGATATACTTGTATATTAGTGATTTGTAATCCTGTTTGCTTTTGGCTTTTGTTCCTGATAATCGAAATCTAAATGTCATGGTGTCTTTACGAGTGGTCTTGTAAATATTATTGCGATACAAAAATGCAGGAAACCATTTTTCGCAAGCTACCTACAGTACATTTAAAAAAACCGCCTTTAATATTTTAATCTGCTAGGGTTGAATTAAATGGCCTAATTTTGGTCTACGCGTTTTATGAGTGGCCCCTGTGGAGAAGCAGACGCTATTGTCAAACGTCGTCTTGTTTGAGCGCCGTCACGTGGCATTGCATTTTGCCGTCTGCGAACCGTTTAGCTGTTGATCCACAGAATACTGTGGTTGATCTTTGGAGCCATGGCTAACCAAATAGAAGTTCGATTTTATACGAAACAACAAAAGTAAGTCTTGAACTTCGCAATAATTGAGCTAAGCATTGATTTTATAACTACGTTTTAATAATAATAGGTATGCAAGTACAATATAATTGCCCTGTGCTTGTAAGACCATGTGGCATTTAGGCCTATAAACTATAAACAATTTTCCGCATCTCTTTCAGATATTCTGTGCCAAATTACCCATTTAGTGTACCATCAAATGTTGAAACTACTGATCTCGGAGCTTTAATTAACAGTTTATTGGCAGGTACATTATGATATTTGTTGTATTAACCAATCTCCCGGCCCTGATAAAACCACGGAATACATGCAGTTACTATATCAACGCCCCTATGGGAAATCCATAACAAACAGCTCATTTTGTTTAAATTTCAATTTAAACTTAGAAAATGATGCTGAATGGACCTCAGTTGAGTTTGACTTTCTAATCGGGAATGAATTTTTGCGAGTACCCCTGGAGAAGCATTTAGAGCAGCTGGATGGCTCTACGGTAAGTGGATAGTAAAAACGCAAAAATTCAATCATGTGACTATCTTCATGCATATTTGGCATGTGTTATTTGCAATTTCAGGAATCTGTCATTGATGTTGAATATGTAGAAAAGCATCCAGCACCTTCTCCTGAAGATAGCCTTAATCATGATGACTGGGTCAGTGCGGTTCAGGCTTCTCCAAATTGGTACGTATAAGGTACCAACTATTTTAGGTAATTATGATCCAATTTTTGACTGAATAAAAATTGTTTCATTTGCATTAGGTTTCTGACAGGATGCTATGACAGTACGATACATATCTGGGGAAAAGATGGCTCCAAACGTTTGACCATTCCAGGACATTTGGGTGCCGTCAAAGCGATCTGCTGGTTGAAACATGGTATGCATTTTGCATAGTCAGCCGTTTGCTTTTGAAGTACCAACATTATCAATTGTTGATTTTCAGAAGGGCCAGTGTCTTCATTCATTAGTGGATCTCATGATCAAAATGCCATGATTTGGACATGGAATTCTGAACTTAACTCTGTGGAATGCATGAGTGTGTGTCAAGGACATCAACGGAGTGTGGAGAGCATTTCTGTAAACCCTGATCAGACTATGGTATTACACAATTATTTTTTAACATATTTGCTTGTATAAAAATGGTATCAGGATGTCAGTGGTTTGTTTTTTTTATAGATGGCTACAGGTTCCTTTGATAAAATGGTTCATATTTGGTCTACTGTGCCAGGTGAATTGGGTGCAATAAGAGAGGAATGCAGACAAGCGAACAAGAAACTGAAAACTGAACATGGACCAAGTACCTTGAGCAAGGTTGAAATCTAAATATTTTCAAGTTTAGAAATTCTTTTATTTATGGAAATGGATAAAGATGGGTAGTCGAAAACTAAAATTGCCCTTGTCTAATTGAATTCACTGAAGTTTTGCTACTGGAGCCTTGCTAATATGCCAAGGACAAAACTGCTTTGCTAAATAATAATACATAATTATTTAACGAGAGATCAAATGGTGTAAACTCATATAGTTGAATAATCCTATTTTTATTAATGTTAATCACCTTTAAAAATAACCTTGTTTAGGCGCCTGTTACGACTCTTTCTGGCCATACCGAAGCAGTTTCCTGTGTTCTGTGGACTGAAAAAGATGAGATAATGACATCATCTTGGGATCATACGATAAGGATATGGAATGTTGAGTTGGGTGGCATAAAAGATCAAATGGTAATTTGAGTATCTAGAAATAAATTACTTTGAAATAATTTCTATGCTTTTGTTATAGCAATTGTTTTTTTCTTCTCTTTATAAGGTTGGAAATAAAAACTTTTTTGATTTGTCCTATTCACCTTTGAATAGACTATTGATTTCTGCCTCTGCAGACCCTCACATAAGGATGTGGGATCCTAGAGCTAAAGGTGGCAGTGCACTGAAGTGTGCTTTTAAATCTCACACTGCATGGGTCAGCTGTTTGCAGTGGTCTAAAACGCATGACCAGCAATTCATTTCTGGATCTAATGATAGTAAACTGAAACTATGGGATATTAGGAGGTAAACTTGTTTTTCATAAAGCAAATTAACGTTTGCATATTGTGTTATAACAATTTTCTTTTTACTAATATTTTCAGCCCTAAAGCACCCCTGTATGATTTAACCGGACATAATCAGCAGATTTTGTGCTGTGATTGGTCAAATCCACAATATATTCTCAGTGGTGGATCTGATAGTCAATTTAAGATATATAGTTGCTAATAGAGACGTTTCCTATTTAAGAAGGCCATTAATGAAGTTATTTTTGACAGCTTTCTTTACTAAAGTACCTCATAAAATGTAAATAAATTCATGCTTTAAAGTTTGGGCAATTTTTATGTTGTAAACAGGTTTTGATTAAAATGAAAAATGCATACTTTTTATAGTAAATTCCATTAATATTTTTCATTTTGTCTGTATTATTTACTTGTGTAGTTCATAAAATGACAATGCATTCATATGACTTATTGAAGTTACATGCAAATGCTCATTTGCTTAATACTTGTGCTGCAGAATGGACTTTTAATGTACAAGCCTGACTTCCTAAATAATAGACTAATTGCATGTCTGCATCAAATATTTCAAATGAAAACGTGGGGCATTCAAAGCAATAATGCAAGGGTGGACTTTTGCAGCCCACTGAATAATAACTAAAATCATTTTTCGACCCCTTAAACTCGTTTTACGCAGTTTTTTCTGCGTTTTACGGATTTCTCTCGTCGAGACAAATCAAACGAGCCCAAAATCAAAAAAATCGGGCTCATTCGATTCGTCTCGACGCTGAGATTCCAAAAACGTTAAAAAAAACGGCGAAAAACGAGTTTAAGAGTTCATAAATGCATTAAATAATATTCAAGGATGACTTTTGCAGCACACTGCATATTGTTTTCTTAATCATTTTTCGACCCCTTAAACTCGATTTGCGTCGTTTTTTCAACGTTTTACGGATTTCTCCGTAAAAATCGGAAAACATTTTTTTTCGGACCAAAAAAAAGGTAAGGCTTAGCCTTTGCTTTTTTTTCGATTTTGACCAGAAAAATGATATAATAATAATAATAATAATTTTATTCAATTCAATATTCTCCAAATTTTTCGATTTTAGTCTCATTCGATTCGTCTCGACGCCGCGATTCCAAAAACGTTGATAAAAAACGGCGAAAAACGTGTTTAATAAGAGGTCAAAAATGCATTTCAGTCATAACCTATGTATATGTTATGATAAGCTATAACGTAAGGGTGGACTTTCGCAGCACACTGTATAATTGAATAGGATCGTTGTTTGGTTAGTAATAAATGTCTTAGCTAAAGCGCCGTATTTTTCTGAAGTGCTTTCA
>JAQGBX010002769.1:0-19242 GCA_034698745.1 Megaphyllum sjaelandicum | reverse complement strand
CATGGGTGAAATGGGGAAATTCCCGAAAATTTTACCCCTACATAGAATGGCATTGCCCTTATCCCCGGGTATAGTGGCATGCTGTTCTCCCTCTACCTACAGGTATAGTGGCATGCCGTTATTTGCGGGGGTATGAGAAAGTACACAATCTTGCATCCAATTTATGTCATTGAAATTAAGATATTCAAAATTGCCAAATCAAGCAAAACTTTCTACCAGTATATTTCTGTAATTCTCTTGATCATCGCCTTTTTCGAAAAAAACAGGATAAAATATACTTATGCATAACTGATGAGGAGACGTTTCCTTATAGTAACGTCTAGGCCGTTTATTGATGAGAATTCACCAATAAAATGAAATTCAAAATAAAAAAATTCTGTATACTTATCACTTTATTTACATTGTTTATTATGAATATTATATGAACCCGAAATATTTGCGATATTACTTAAATTATAAAGAAACCATGCGTGCATTTTAATCAATTCAGCAACTCTAAAATGATATACAGTAGAATCCAAACTTTTTCCGATTGGTGTAAGTGTATGTTAAGTCAGGAGCAATATTTTGGACGTCCAATTATAAAAAGCTTTCGTGCATCGGAAGACGTAGAAACTAAACATTTCAGGAACTTCTTTGACTTCATGGTTTGGGTGGAGCTCTTGAGCAAACACCCATAGGCCCTTTCGCTATCTACCACTAGGTTTTCATGCGTCCCATTCCTATAATTAAAATGCTATCAATGTATAATACGTTACGGCAATGCGTTTTACCTTTACTGTCCGTCCCTTGACCGCATTTATTCGGACCACACCATTTACCGTGGCTACTGCGTTGTAATTTTATGATTGCAGCTGTTTTTCTTGGGCTTTGAAACTTGGTTTCTGATCGTATAAGCTTTGAAGGCTTCAATTGTGCGCGCTAAACAATTGAAGCAATAAATGGGCGGATCTATATCATCTGAATTGTCTTAACTTGCTTATGGTCAGAGGGGAAGATAGGAATTTGCAGGTGTGATACCTGACACACGTGTGCCTATTGAAAAGGAACCCAGTTTTTCTCCCCTGTGTGGTAAACAGTTACACAGTAAAATGTAAACTACTTTTAAACAATTAGCGCAAAATGAATCTTGTCGTTTCAAGTTATTGCAGCGCAGCTGCCCTCTGGTGAGGATTACTGAACATCGAACTGGCTCGGCCAAGGCTGCCATGTCGTCGAATAAGCCCCTTTCAGAATTAGGTTTTCGAAAATAATCTCTTCCACCTTACTTTACTGGGTAATCTCCCTAATACTACCAATGTTTTCCACAGTTCAATGGACTTCCCTAATGAACTAAGCTTTTACATGTAACGTGTTAGACGTTGAAGGGCTATCAATTAGATTTCTTATCGGCTGCAAACATGCATCACACCACTTAATCTTTTTTCTGTTTGGGGCCATGGGCGGGAGGAAATAATGAGAGTGGGAAAACAGGCGGTAATTGGACTAAAGACAAGGTAAAACTGACCATGTGTCAATTAAGAATTCATGGAACAAAAGCGCATTGTTGACTCGATCTACTAATGGATGTCTTCCGATTAATCTTGCATGTTGATGAAATAAATGAACTCTCAGATCTTTGACAAATTTAAAACTGCGCGCAGCGTCAGGAAAGCTAGTTTTGGTTGGTCAGCTTGACTCAAATGAAGCTTCGAGCTAAGGGTAATACGCGGTGATGACCATGCATGATTAAGTTTTCTGTCAAGTACGAATTCAGTTTTTCGCAGCGGCTAGTTTTTTATCAAATGACGGTTTTTCAACTTGGAACTATACTGTATAACGATTCATAATTTCCCACGACTCCCGTTAGCTTATAAATGCCAGTTCGCTGAAAAATATTCGGTGTCATCATCACCGGATATCTCAATTGAACCTCTTGATTCTTTACAAAACGTTAACCTTTTATAGAAGACAGCGGGTGCTAAATCAAATTTATTGATGCAAACAAACCTGCTGTTATCTAAAATTCCCCATGCTGCGTCTGCAAGTACCAATTCGGATCGAAATTTAAGAAAGTTATGGGTCTGCTGCGGCGCTTAGGCGATGTTTATCATTATGCCTGCATATTGGTATACTAAAGCATCTGTTTTTATAACCTTTTTCGTCTTTTTTTCTCCGCACAAAGAAATAGTGACGCGTAGTTTATCGCGATAAATCACGATTATTACTTTCTCTTTATTTGGGAATCACATTTTTTTGCGCTCGCCCATTGGCATAAATCGTGCTGCTTTTTGGCATGATTTAAAAGTGGCGTGTGTATAGGAAATTTACACCTGTGCAGACATTTTGATGTTCTCGAAATATTCCTAAGTTATTGTATTCATACGCGGGTGGGATATTAATTTTAGATTTTGGATTAAACTTGACATTCGATTTATTTGTTGGCAAAAATTATTACTGTGTTAAGCCATTTAGTTTCGTAGCTGATATATCATATTTAATCCATAGATATGTGCTGTTGCTATATTAGTGGGGTATCTCAAGCTTTTTGTAAGACAAGTGCACTTTAGTGTGTATAAAAGTTTTCTATTTTAGCAATGAATAACTATAAGAATTTATACTCTAAAGATCGGTATACACCGAGTTCTCTTTTTCCAATCCATGTTGATGAGCAAATGGAAATTCATTTCTAACATGTCTTCTACATGTACATAAAAGCTCATTTTTGCCTTCGAATCACATAGACAGCATGCATAGTTTTATGTTAATTGAAAGTTAATTTAAAAAAGCTCCACATGAATGTCAGTCCGTGCTAAATCGGTGGTTTACTTTGGGATAATATATTTTAACTGATATTTTAAATGTATAACATACATATGGTGTTAATTGAAGCATGCATGCAACACCAAAATACATGTAGGCTTACGTGTATTTATGAGGTTAATCTACGTGCATTATACATGTGCTACATAACATTTTGAAGCTCAAATGTCTCGTATTTTTAAATAAACCTTCGGCAATATTTGTGGTGTATTGTATTAAGCCGGCCATACACGGGGCGCACATATAAGCGCATATTTCTGAGCACAAACTGTGGCTTTTAAAAAGGAAAATTTCAAACTAAAAGTAATTAACTTCATTTATGTTTTTATAATTGACAAATTAAGACATTTTATTTCTCGTTATAATTCACATTCTAAAAAACAGAACTTTTTGAACATGTCGTGTTTCCAGATATAAATTTCCTCGTGTATGGCCGGCTTTGGAATAGTTTTACATTATTATTCAATATATAAAAAATGCCTTATATTTGGAACAAGTAATGCTACTTTTACTCCTTCAGTAAAATTGTTTTCATCACAAATTTTGAGAGAAATGAGGCGATGGTGCGATATTGCGCCGTTCCCCTCACTTTTCAACATTTTTATCTGAATTTCCTTAAAAAGCTATTTGGTTAAACAAACAAAATAGAAGTAATGGAAGTGATTGTTCGTGAAAAGCTGTCAAAAAAAATTGCAGAGTGGTGTATTGTATTACGGATACCAAGAACCTATTTTCCATGACCTGAAGAATCCTGTTAAAAGTTACTTTTTGGAGAATTTCATCGCATCATCCTAATTAATTAAGCTGGATTTCCACTATGGCGCGTCGCGCGCGAAATTCCGCTGTACAAGGTGTACCGAAAGTCAGCTGCCAAATTGACAGGGTTTGATGACGGTGGTACGTGTTATAGAAATGCCTAAAGAACATATGTTGGCAAATGTCTTCTTAGCACACGAAAACGGTGCTTTTGGTTATACCCCTCCATCCCCCATGATTTGCATTGCACCGAAGCAATGCAGGAATCTGTTTTTCGGTACACCCTGAATAGCGAAATCACGCGCGCGACGCGCCATAGTGGAAACCTAGCTTAAGAGGTGGTTAAAAGACAAATGCGAAGGAAAACATGCATGTATTGCTTTCGTTAAAATGTCTCTTTAAAATGACGGGGTCAACCGCGGGTATGTCGATTATTTTTTGGCTTGGTGAAGGCGGTTTGTTTATCCTCATTAGAAACGTGCAATTCAGGTTTTAGCCTCGATAAACATATATAATCAGCCATGGACTGATACCCATCTTCCCAGCGCTCCGTTTCGACAAGTTCCGATGAAGTTATGGGCCTGTTTGCCATCGTTAACAACGGTGTGCACTTTGTTTAATTAATTGGAGCGAGGGATTGTCGGGTTGGCGTATTTTTATAACTCGAGTAATGAATTTCTTTTTTGTATCGGCGTGGAGGAAAAATGATTATTTCTTGTCGGAAGATCGTATACTCGTCTCGTTATTGGCGTACAGAGACTAACGAGCCGTAGCGCTGATGGCTCCCCCATTGGCCATAATAACAGTTAATTGATCGTCCAGGTGCGCGGCAGTCCACCTTTGAAGTGTTCACCAATTGTCGTCCCTTTAATGATTTAGGTAATGTTTTTCGTCTTCTCTCGTGTCCTTTGCGCGGCGAGTGTTACCCGTTCAATGGCAGCGCTTTTGTCCACGAGTTGGTCACGCCACGCGTCGTCCACACTATACCTTCATTCAGAATGCTGTTCCCTCAAATTCTTCCCGGTGCGTTGTTATCAACGAAACGAACCTTTGAGCGGTTTGACAATTTTGGTTTTTAATTGGGAATACGCCTTTAAAGAGAAAATTAAACTGCCTATACATGTACTGAAGCAATTACGAAATTGAAAGTTGGCGGGTTGACCATTTGATATTTTCCAAACTATCTTGTCGGCAGCGAAAAGTTCGATAGAATTTACTTTCACGTACATGTATGTTATGTTTTGTAAACAATAGCAAAGTGGAATTCGGTAGAGGCAGCGCCGGTGTGTGTGGTATAAATATGAGACGAGCTCTAATAGATGATTGATGACGCCACCAGCGTCACTCGTTCTCTTTTGTGATATTTCTGAAGATATCCCAAAGAACGCTTGTTGATAAAACATCTTCACATGTCAATTATGCGCTCGTGTTTTTATGGTCTTATTCAAAACGAACCAACGTTTGGCGTTGCAACGCCAGAAACACATCCTTGCCTATACAGTAGATTATGAATTGATTTGCTTAAAAAAAAAAGACTTGTCATTCTAGCATCCGTTCATTTGTAAATTTCGCGCATCATTCCGAGGTCATATTTACACATTTTTCCACGTTTTCCAAAGTACAAATCTTCAACATTTTCAACAGTTTTCTAGGAGAAATTTGCAAAATTCGCAACCTTTTCAGAGTACAAAATTTACGTTTTCCGAGTTCAAATTTGACAAGCCTTCACAATTTCCCGAATACAATTTTTTTTTGAAGTTTTGGTCGTCCAAATGGAGGGAGGGTGGGGATCCTGATTGACCGGACACAATGCGCGGACCGAGGGGGGGGCGGAAGGTTGGTCCAGTTTTGAGCAAATTTTGTGGACGTCTTTTTTAAATGGCAAAATTCTGGGTTTTGACCATGCACTACGTCTGAAAAAGTACATGTATTTGCCCAACGTCACTAATGGCGAGCTATCCATCGTTTTCCCTGCAATGGATGCTGAAAATCAGTAGTCATGGCTGTCTTTTAAAAAATGCAATTTAATCCAACCTCAGGATTAATGTTGGTTCTGCACGGAGCCGCCATTACCACGATCCTGATGGATTTGCCGTTGGTGAAAATGGCAGCGGGGTGCCCCATTGCTATCGGTGTCACTTGTCAGTGCGGCAATGGCGTTTGGACATCAATTTCAATGAAGGCGATCGGAGAAGGACAGCTGCAATTATGGCTGACTCGGCGAGCATTCTTTCAATTCTAAACACACGTGGCTGACGCTTTGCTTCGGCCACGACTGACCGGAGAAAATCGACCTAGGAAAAAAAACACACACCCAACTGGGTGAAGAATGAGAAAAAATGCACTTACGAGGTATATAGAGCCAAATGAGCAGTAAGGCCCTGACGCCCTCGGTAAATCACTATTGATGCGAGATTAGCTATTTAGACAGAGGCGTGAATTGCCATCGTTAAAATAAGTAAAGGTAAGGTTAAGGTGTCGCCCCCCCACAATGTGGGCGTTAGAACGTTTCTAGCTGACTTTGGAGATAAAAGACAACTATACCGTTGCCTGGGTCATTATGAAAACGTTCGGGGAATAGGGCGGGTCAGGTTAAGGTGCGTGTCGATATTTGTGATAAAAGAGTCGAAACAGACATAGCCCTCAAAACTGGGAAACTTCGGTTGCAATAAGATTAGTTGCTTCTCGTAGTTTCAGTATAGGTTCAACTTGGTTGATTATTCAGACATCTTTAAGAATTAAGCTGCTGCACGAGGATGTCCAGTTAATTATGATTTTATTATTTGATATTTTACAATATACGAAGAAGCTATTCGCAAAAAATAGTAAAAAAATACATTCCAGGCCATCGAATTTTGAATAGGCGTGTGTATCTGCATGAACTTGTACCTTAATGTACTTATTTTATCTCTTTTGAAAGTTAAGTCCATTCCATATCACCGTATTCAAAAGACGTTATTTCTTGCATTTGAACCGACGCTTCCCACCCGAATTTTAGCTAAGCGCTATATGGTTAACCTGGATTTTAACCCTCAGATATATACCTGGAGACTTTTTTCACCCCAAGGTAGAAAATTTCAAAAAATTTATATTTATACTGGTTTTATTTTCTTACGATTTTTAGACATTGTTTGTGAGATGTTATATTTGTTATATAAGGTTAAATTGTATATAGCGAAAAAAAGTTGTGGTAAAATTTTTGTTCCAAAAAATACGCTTGGGGTGAAAAAAGACCCCAGGTAAATATCAGTGCCTGAAGTTATAAATTTGTTTTTTACTCTTTTCTTTGCATAAATGTTGCATATGCAAAGACATTTTCTGGCATAAACTCCTATATCATATGGAAGCACTTCAAAATAAATTATCACAGCGATGTCACACATAAAAGGAAGCTTTTCCTTCGAGAACTTGGACGGTCACTGGTCGAAGCTCATTTCCAAAAAAAAAGAGGCAACTGTTCCTCAGATTTCCCGCTAGCCTTTGGTGAAACGTTTCTTTGAAGCCCTTGGAGTACCAATTGCAGAAGCATAACCAGCAAAAATAGGAAAACGTTACTGGTTATACATGTGTCCAAGAAAGAATGACATAAGTTATAAATGTGTGCAAGAGTTGCTCCAAAAATGTGAAAAAACATATGGTTTTGATGTGCAAAAGCTGCAATGAGTTCTTTTTCATCTTATTGTTACAAATTGTTCGTTTGATGTGATTCACCAAAGCTAAACTCATTTTTGTTTACTATGATGAAGTTTAATAATACTTTTGATAATTTTGACCAAAATAAAAAGGGATTTGTTCTTAAATACCTTGTGCTAACTACTTATAAATATAGTATTGAAATTTAGTTTAAAAAATTAACAAATATACATGAAAACACAATAAAAGCATATGGGGTCAAAAAAGACCCCAGAGAATAGCGTTAGAAAAATAAGGTATGTATGAAAGGGTTAAATAGCTTCTTTGCTTATGATTGGATGTATGCTTTTTATGGGTTTTCTTCATGTTCATTCAGGTATACTCATTTAATCGCTACGGCGTATGGGGTCAGTGCCCAAGATACAGAGACCACCCAGCGACTCCAGTGAGAGATGTTGCGGTGGACGACATTCACCAATTTAAAAAGAACTTAATCCCCATCAAACCCTGATCTTTCGTTTTAATATGTCAAAAGAACTCTTGTTTTCAGATGGTTTAACTACAGTAGTTTTTGGACGGATGTTAAGCTCTTTTCGATACGAGCTAGAGTCGAGAATAGTTGAAGAATGACCTAGAAATGCCAATTGCAATGTTTGTTGCTCATTGCGTATGAACTCGAGTTCAGCCTGTTCGAGTTTCCTTAGAAATCAATTTCCTGGGTATAGAATTATGCCCGAAGTTGCAACAACCTCGCAGCGAGATCAGGAATCGCTTCAAAAATATATTAATAGCAGCAAATTTGAAATAAATGCCGCCTATATATGAAGTATTCTATATAGCGTATATCTTCATAAAATAAAATGCAGCTCCTGAATTAAATGGTTCATCTCCTCGAGAGTATTATACTTACGTTTTGCCAAAAAAGAATCTTAGTCGTGAAATTATGCTGTATTCACAATGAAGCAATTGAAGACATAAACGGTTTTCTCGCGTGTATTATTTAGTGGTTCGGACTGATTTTTTCGGTTATCATTTTGTTTCCATAGATTATACAATGAATGCGATTTATTACGACTGAGTAGAGCTCTCGAACATTTCGTTTTTGACAGTAAAAAAGTAGAAATGACGTCTGGCATTTTTAGCCAAATCGATCTGCGCGTAAGTGACGACCGTTTTTATCTTCAATTCGTTCATGTGAATATTGTACAGCTTTAGAATTTTTGAAAGTTAACCGACAGTCTTATAGACTTTTTTAACAGGAAGTATTGACATGTAAATGTTAACTTTGGCCTATAAGCAACATTTACGAGCAGATTCCGCTAAAACCGAAGAAAGTCTTCCGAGGTACAGACGTCCCATGCAATTAACTGAATATTCTCGAAATATCCGTTCACGATCCTTCTAAATAATTCTTCGAATCTCTGAATTCTGGTACAGTTGTAACAGTTAGTATATATAGCGACAAAGATTCGGTTTCAACCTTGTTTGAATGGCTTACAGTATAACTCTAATTGTAGTTGCTGTACATCAATTGCGTTGTATACACTTTCCATGTACATGTACTGTATGTGTATGGTGTACTGAATGTAGGAAATGGCAGCTGCATGTTGGGCTTACTTTTGGACGAAGTCTTTAATTAGTCCTTGGGCCAATAAAAGGCGCGTGTATACAGTTGTACATGTGCGTCTTCGTGCGCTGTTGACGTACTTCATTGTTAAAATGAGATTGAAATTGATTTAGACGATAAATAGCCCGAGATATAATTCGAGAGGATTCCTCGCTAGCCTATGTGGGGACATATTAGCCACCTTAACCTCAACCCTATAGCCATTTAATTAATGCAATTCCTCGCTGGAAATTTTCTTTTGCCTACAACATCCAAATTTTATTCCTCTTAACTGCAGTAGTCGCCGAATCTTAGCTCGAGTAACGACGAACTGATTTTTACCGTATAGATGAAATACGGACGATGATGAATGGGGGGTAATCTTTCTGAGTGCTTATGGGCGCGTTATAAACACTCCTCGGTCTAATTAAAATAAACATTGAAAACTCGGCACAATACGAATGGCGCGCTGTGTAATGGGGAATTAATTGCGAGCAGCTGGACCGAAGAAAAACGCTTACAAAGTTATAGCAATCAGCGAACGTGTACTTTGATTTTAATTAAGTGGAAAGGGCTTTTTAAGCTTTAGCTCTGAGGTCTCATTGGAAGAAATTGAAATGTCATACACGCGTCGTTTTCGCGGGCCAGCCTCTGAGACAGGCAGGTGCTGCTTTTCTAAGATGATGTTGCAGATTTTTCTTCATTGAAATTCCTCCGTGAAAAAATGTATCCTCGGTTCATTCAAACTATAAGATTCACGTTTATTCCAAACAACGGGTGCTATAACCTGCATGACCCTGCATGCGAGTGCACCGAGAGATGCGAACGAACTTGAGCGCGGAAGTTTGAGAAAGTTGTTCTCATTTTGTGCCAAATCAAATATCTGAACTAACATTGTTAGGTATATCTTATAGTGTCAAGTCGAGCCTTCACTAATTCGCAGCGCCATCTGCTCGTGCGTCGCAACAGCTATGCAAATTCACTATTGCCTGAAAAATTCGAGAGGTCCGTTTTCAAACGTCGCGTCGATTTCATCCGAATGGTATTTTTGCGCCGCTAGATGGCGCGGTGAAAACAAATTGCTCGAAGATGCCTTCTCGTTCTCGTTTAATTCGTCTTTGGCGTGAAATATTTTCGGCAACTTTTCTGGCGATATCGTTCTTTAGCTCCCATCTTATGTCCGATGCCGTATTCATGGGCACGGACAGAGAAATATATTTTATTCCACGCATTGCCGCGTAACGTTCGCTCTCATTCCTCACATACGATTCGAGGATAAAAAGCTTCCTCTAATGCACTATAGCATACTATAGTATACTCGAGTTATGCTAAGATAGGCGCTATTCCTGGTGTTTTTTTTCCCTGAAATAAATGCTCGTTGGAAAGAGAGATCCAGCAGATGCATTTTTTGCCCACTTTATTAAGAGTTTAAAAAAGGTGATCTTTTTCTCCTTCATTTTGATTTACTTTTGCAGCCAGCTATCAAACCTAATAGCCACGAGCAAAAAAATACAAAAATAAACGAGGAAAAATAGGCCGACTGGAGTCGTAGCTTACAACCGTTGCGGGTGCGTGCATCGACGTTAAAGTTGAGCGTCTAATTAATATATACTGACTAGTTCGTGGTAGCAATGTGCGGAGCTCCTCATCAACCTGTGCCTCGAAGCTCTAGTTGTCCTCGAGGGGGCGCAACAGTAACGGGGAACTGACCAAATCGTATCGCGAATGCAATGATTAAACATAAAAGATCGTTGACGGAATAAGCATGGTTGCTCGAGATATTGAAAAGGCAGTCTTTGAGAACGAGTTCGAGCTCTTACTTTCATAGCGAGGATTGTCTTCGATTTAATAGAGTATAAAAGTGATGCTAACATTTTCTCGAATGTTTGTTACAAAAGCGTGTATTTTCTCATTCTAAATATGGGATGCGCGGGGATTTTTTTTTTCTGTCTAAGTTGAGGACGTCATTAATAATAATACAATTCATTATTAACTTCCTCTTACATTTCTTCGTCTCTAATCTGAACACTTCTTTCGAGGAATGAAAATACTTCTTCTACAATAGCTTCAAATTTCCAAAAATATACCTTCGTTCACCTCTTACTAAACCAGTTGCGCGGTAGTTTCTAATGCCTGATTCCCACTGGGCAGAATGTGCAGGGAAATAAATTCGTCTGCTCGAGCTGCTGCAGACTTGCTGATTGCATGTTCCCATTAATTGGGCAGCATTTCATCAGCGGAAAAAATAAAACTCTCTAGCTAACGACTTGCAAACGATAATGCAATTTTGAATTCATTAAAAAATGTAATCCCTTGCACATAGAAAAATGGATGCTTCTATAAATATAGTAATTAACAAGCCAAAAAACCTAGAAATGCATTTTTTTCTAACTGACGCAACTGCATGGTAACCTTTATCGATGTTGTTCCACTCGGGCCTGTGTTGGCTATAGCCGACATTTTGGAGTGCGCGTGCGTGAAACCGGGTTTTAAATAAAAAGCTAGCAGAAATTCGGCTGTGCTATAGCGCCACCTACGAGGGCAGAATGCAACAGAGCGAAGTGCTCATGTACCACACCTGCAGCAGGAAAATTTCTGCCTTGTGGGAATCAGATATTAAGTTCAGTATTATACATGTACGTCCACACCGGAGGAAACAGGTTCTTGCTATACTTGCTTAAGGGAGCTGAAGCAAATTAAATAACTATGTTTCCGGAAACAAACTTATGTCAGGACATATGTTTAAGTGGCAACAATTAGCAGCTAAAGGATCGAAGAGAAAATTACGTACAGAAAGACGCATAGCGCTGCTACTTTGAGTGTTGGAGAAGATGCGCTTATAAGCGTTACGTGCCATTCTCCGTGCAACTCCCACCGCGTTTGATTTCGTAAATTAGCGATTTTGCGTATTCGATACGCGCTATGCTCATCACAACGCTCTCGCGTGTTATATTTCCCAAACTGCTGCCGAGTGACCATCGTTTCCAAGACCACCGGAAGTCCTCGATCCCACACCGTAAAGAACAGACCCGTAGAAAAATTATTCCATTTCGCGTTTATTGCTCCGAGGCGTCCACCTTCAATAATAAAATGCCGAGGAATAAATTTACGAGCCTATTAGCCGTTTCACGTTTAATAACCCGGAGCGTTAATCTCTCCAGTCCCGGTTGTTATTGTTTGTTTATATTATGGATATGACGTGTTTTATACCTTCCAATTTATTTTTTCCCGCCTCGGTTTTCGTTTCGCATAAGCCATGCAGTTTTCTTTTTTTTTTTCCATTCCGGCCCCGAACGCAATTTCCCGACCGAAGCTGCGCCATTCTCATCACCTTCCTCCAGGCTCATCATGCTAAAAAAAGGTGATTTCGTCGTCTCTAGACGGTATTTGAACGACGGCAGGGGCTTTCTCGGCTTCCCCATCACTTTTGCCACAACCCTGGCTGCCATTTGCCAAGATTACGCACCCTTTTTATGGGCCCTCGGAGAGGAATTAGCGTTGGTGGCGCGATGGCAACCGTCGTGTATATCCCTATAGCAGGGTTCCTCTTCAAGGAAATGGCTCCTCTCGCATCGGGCATGTTGGCCTATTCTGCCTTGCTTTTCCCTCCAATGCCGCTTCCCATCCCAATTTTCGTTTCTGGAAATGATTTTGCCTTCGTTTATCATCGCCGTAAATATCATGCGGCATCAGCGAGAGAGGCTCTGGAAGTACGGGCATTGGACCCGCAAGGTTTCGGAAACGAGTTAAAAGGTGCGACCAGATCGAGTCTCGAACACCCATACCTGCATTTAATTTTTCTAATTTCTTTTTCGTGATTCCGGCAGGATCGTGCACCATACGAGGATGTTTGGAATAAGGTCGAGAGCATATTCTTTCATAATCACAGATGTACAAAATCATCCATATTTGCATGATGCCATTTTTAGTCTGAATCCAAACGGGGAGAGTTCACCGGCCACGCCCACAGCCATTTTACATTGGGGCAGTGGCAAAATTTCTTGAGGCAATTTTAGCGTAAAGAACATGTACTTTTATAAAATAACAATTGTAAATGGTCGGAGGACTTCTCCACCATGGCCTCATGGTCTTGGTTAAAAGTGTGAATCACCCACGAATTTTAAAATTTAATTTTTTTAAAATTGCGAGCGCAGCGCCATCAATGCCATCTAGTGAGCACATTTTGCACCTCGCATCGGAGTTTATCTAAAATTAAATTTTTAAATCCACAGGTGTTTCACACTATTAACCAAGACCATGAGGCCATGGGGGAGAAGTCCTCCGATCATGGACAATTGTTATTTTATAAAAATACGTGTTCTTTACGCTAAAATTGCCCCAAGAAATTTTGCCATTGCCCCCAAATGTAAAATGGTTGTGGGCGTTGCCGGTGAACTCTCCCCCTTAAGAGGTCAGCTATGACCGTATAAAATATTCTTCAACATCCTCCAATTCCACGGACATCGCATTGGTCAACCTCTGCATACAGGCCGGATTCCTTTTTATAATCGGAGGGCTAGAGATTGCAAACATAGACCACGCATCCGAGCCAGACATAGACGATATGGATGTAGAACAACTTATAATAAAACTTAGAGGCCTTCTACACTTTGACAAATTTGTCAAGATATGTCAAGATATTTGTCAAGATTTGTCAAAATATCCTCCGCAGCCGCCAGAGTCGTAAGTGATGTTGACTAGCTTGTTAATTTTTAAACTTTTCATTACTTTCGTGCTTGTTGATTAGTTACCCTATTATTTTATTATTCACAAGTTAAAAAACCCGGCTTTTCCCGGGGAATCATAAATTTGCAATGGAAATATGTACGAAAATAAATTAAATAAACAATAAATAATTCAAAAAAATACTGCTATTCGAATGTTCAATAGTATATATTTAAATTTAAGAACATTAAATTATTTGCACTTACGTACAAATTATAAACAATCAAATATATTTTGTAATATGCATTGAAGCCAGAAAAGTTGCAAATGATTGAAGTTGAAAATGTTTCAACGTATTTCCAAAAAAATAATTACAAACCAAAAAACGCAATTATTTTTTTTTAAAAAAATATTATAAATGCTCTGTTTAAATAAATTAAAATTTTACACGAGTTATTTTAGCATTGACAGTGGTGCCATCTTTACTTTTGGGCTTCATATTCCTTAATTGCACCTTCTTTCGGAAATCTGCATCATGAATCTCCGTTAAAACTGCTGTCAGCAACAGTGTTCATAAATCAAAAGCAGAAACCACCTTAATTTTAGGCTTACTTTGAATTTTTTTTAAAGCTTACTTAATGCATTCTCTCCTCCATTAAATATATTCATTAATCAAACTGCGTGAAACAATAGCTTTCATTCCCGAAATAAACCACCAGGGTGAACATGGTTGAAACCACAACAGGTGCAACTTAAAGGAGAACTTAAATGAACAAGTAAAGTAACAGCAATGGTAACATTTTCAAATTATATTCCTGTTTGAAAGATCGAGTTATTTAGGTAAAAATCATTTGAAACTAAATGTTTTATTTCCTTCTCATTCTTAACCTAATGACGAGTTCAATTTAGTTAAAAAATATATTAATCGATATCAATGATTTTCAAAAGAATTAAATTCATCGTAGTTTAGCAGAACGTTATTTCTTTGTTGAAGTAGAAACTAATTGTTATAGCGAACATATGTCACTATAAATACATAAATAAAAACTTTTTTTACAGATACAGTAAATGATACAATTCCCCTTATAGGTTATCATCATAGTCTTGCCTTTGATAGACCCAGGTTCGATTCCCAGGTCCGGCTATCCTCGATTGTGAGTTTTCACGGTTTACCACAATTCCTCCAGGCGAATGCTGAGATACAGTGAAACCTGGAAAAGTGACCACCTGTTTGTTGTCTTTTTTGCAATTTTTACATTGCAAGTGTACCTTACACTGTTATGAGACCAGATAGCAGATGAGTCACATTACATCTTTCTTTAACCTATGGACATGATGATTCCATACTTTTCTGGTTTTTTACTACATTACAGTCTTCGTGTATAAGTGCATTGTACATGTTCAATATTGTAATGCAATTCACACATTCTTTGTATAGTGACCACCTGAGAACAGTGACGAACATTGAACTTTTTTTAATGGTCACTCTAAACAGGTTCCATTGTACTTTTATTAAATCGGCCATGACCGTCTTCCTATCCAATCACATCCTCCAACTTAAAGTCCCAAACACAGGAAATATAACTAACTTGTAATTTTGGTGTCCATCATGACCAGACTGCTTAGTCCGACTTAACTCGTATAATGATCCCCCCTGCCAAATGGTACTATGCACTGACTGTAGAGTAAAGAATTGAATTAATGTAAAAAATCATTCTAATAGTTGGCAAGTCAACCTCTTACAGACAATAATGGATGGGAATGTGAAGTATGCAAATTCCACAATATCCACGACCGACAAGATTACGAGATGTGCTCCACACCACACCTCAACCAAGTCAGATTGAGACTGCCAAATGTGCTTCAGGCAATGACCAGAAAAGGGACACTTATTGAACTGAAATCGACTATGACAATAAGAGAACTGAGCAAGAGCTCAGCTAGGAACTAGATCAACCACAGACTACCAAGCCCGACATCTCCTACGAGTTGCTGCGACTTTATGAAGTGGTCCTACCAGAAACAATTCTTGAAAGTGGCCAGGTTGCTGAATAGGAACCAAACCAGGTTCTATTACTGAAAATGTTTTGCCTTTGATCGCTCTGATGGGTCCGCGCGGCAATCCGGACCACGATTACAAAATAAATTGGCTAATAGAATAATAACATTTATACAAAAACATAAAAACAGAATAAAAATAATTTGAAAATCAAAAATTCTTTGAAAACTGATAAGCCAAACAAGCAGTTTGAGTGGAAAAAATGAATATAACAAAAGTCAACACATCTGAAAAATCTAAACTACACATTTTGTAACATGTTAACTTGTTCTACATGTATGTATAGTACATTATTCACGAAAAAAAATCAATTTCTTTCAAATACCATACGTGTGCTTTTGGATTCATACAAATGTACAATTGTTTAGAAATAAATTAGGTTTTCAAACAAAAATTAAAGAAAAACAAATATATATTAACATGTTCACATATCCATCATTAAGTTAAGTGAACCCTGTTGTAACACAAAGTGTTGACACACGGGGATCTGAAAGCATTCTGATTTTAAAATCTAAATCCCCATCATCTCCGATGAGAGAATTAAGCTAGCTCCGATACTGGTTAGGAACAGCACAAAAAATATCAGATGGCAACACCTGCTCCGTGTATTTTCACAGCAGTTTCGTCATCGACAATTTAAGCAATCATGGCAACAGATGGATGGTATTGACTCCAAAAATATTTTCTCATCTCAAGTCTTCGAAGAAAAGAAAAATAATTGAATAGAACGTGAAGGCAAGATGGCGGCTCATATCGGTTAGGATTTTGCGAGATCACCCGGCGAATGGAATTAAGATTAATTGTAATATAGATACTGTAGAGGTGGAGTACGTGATATATTGCTCATATTTCACGAATAGCAATTAATGACTTATGAAGAAATCAATCATTTAGAGGGCAGCTCAGGAAGGTGGCGTTATAGGTGTTGCTTAATCAACATTTGCGACAACTGACAACGATTATAATATTGGGTGTATCAAATAAGTCATCTATTCGTATCAGAAATTGGAAATATATTTGGCCAATATGAGGTCATGTTAAGTGATTTCAAACAAAGACAAAATAACAGCATAGCAAATGATTTTTTTTTTCAATTCTACTGAGTACCCCACTGACAGAATCTTAATTCAAAAATGACGTCATGAACTGAATTTTCATAATGTTCTTATCATATTTTTTTAAGATAATGAAATTATTTATATAGGGTAATATAAATTAAAAATGAACCATTTTTAAAAAAAAGTTAATCGAGTGTTTCTTGGAAATTTAATCGTTGATTTTTTTCCGACATTTAATTCAATGGGATTACAATAAACTTAAAAAAAACTTGACTTAGGGAAACTTAAGAAACTTAAATTTCCCCTTAAGTTTTTTTTTTATTTTAAGCAAACTTTAAAATTAACGCCGAATATCTATGTCCTAAGAGTTTGACCACTGCCGAAAATTATACGAAAAATATATATAAGAGCAAAGAGGTAACTTTAGAATAATTAGATTATCTATAATTTATCCTCGATTTTTTTGTAATATTTACACTAGTACGCAAAGATGGAGATTAAACTGAATTAAAAAACATTTAAATAAAAAAGATTTGCTGACGAATTCAATCATGTGCTGTTTGGAACATTTAACGGTATATTTTGTCGTACAATTAATCAAGTATTTTTTTCTTTAATTTGATGGGGTATTTTTACTTTTATTTAATCAGGTATTTTTAGTACTTTAATGGGACATTTTTTTGGAAACTTTAACATGCATGCATTGCTTTTAATACATTTGTTCTGGCATTTTTTGTCCAAATTTAATCAGGCATTTTTTGGACATGAAACCATTCATCTAATCATTTTTCCTAAAAATGACCTAATCAATTAATTTGTAAGCAATAAATTACTTGAGATCCAAAACAAATTCTGAATGACATCAGAATTTAATTGATGACGTCCTAAACAAACAAAAAAACATTTCTCCAGACATTTAGTAGAGCATGTATCTGAACGGTTTGTTCAATGACCGAAAAAAGGGGACATTTTAGGACATCCGTAACTCCAAAACTATACCCCATTGAGACTTGGAACGACGCAATTCTACTTTAAAATAGTATCATAAAATGTCAACAAAACGCAATGATCTACATACAGAATAATTAAAAAAAACAGCATATATCAAATTATATTATATATATTCACACCATACGGTGACTTGTTTTGTGAAATCACCAAAAATAATAATCACACGCAGTCAGTCAATCAGTCAGAAAAGTCTGAACTGTCAGGTATAGAATGTGCAAATGTGCAACTTTTTATGCAGAATTTAACATTTGTCCCAAAAAGAACAATGAAATGCCCTAAATGCCGCAAAGACTGCGAAATCCCAAAGCAGGATCGTAATGTGTACTGTAAAAATTGTAATATCCAAGTGGATACCGATTGTTAGTAGGCAAATTCCCAGTTATTTCATGTCACACTACTTGAAATGTAGAGTAAAAGTTTTCAAAGTTCATATTTTTTGGTCCAATTCGGTGACTCAGTTTAGCAGTTACGTCTATTGATGAATCTGCAAATGGACCTTCAATTGAAGAATGATACCTTATAACGAATAGGTTCTAAAAAGGTGACTGTTTGAGATGACAACTGTCCACTTCCATTGAATCTTGTGACTGTCCACTGTAGTCTTTAACTAAACGCAACTTTCATACATTACGACAGCAAATGCCACCACAAGTTCGATGATTTCCACCTCTATTAAACTCAAGAGCTGTAAGTTTGGTTTTTATTATGGAATAATCTATTTATTGTTTCAGACAGTTTGGTAATTTACCATATTCTTTAAGAAATTCACCTCGTCAAACAAACAAATGTACCATGCTTTCGCTACATGCTTGCGCACAAGTTGAAGTTATAGGATTAACCAAAATTTGTACTTTAACATCCTCAATTAGTAACTAATAGACGAAAAATATCCTGGAAAAATTGAAGGCAGCAATGGTAACGAGCAAACGAGTAATGCAGAAAAGCCCATCTCAACATCGGAAAATTTTGTTAAACTTAATTAAATCCAAGGAAATTTTCTTAAATCTACATTTTTACTTAAATACAAATAAGTCCACTTTTTCACCTTATTAAGAAGAACTCGCTATATACGAATTATACGCTGTTGTCTAAACAATACCGTGCATTCGACCTAAGCGCCACCTCTAAAAAGTTTGGAGGGCCTTGTCCTTGGGCAAGAAACTCAATCCTCTATTCTTAGTATTAGCAGAGTTGTCTAATCAGCTAAGTAAAATCGATTGTAGCTAATTAATCCCACATCTCTGTGTATCTGCTAATTATTAAACCTTTGGAGTGCTGGCTTTTGGAACTCCAAAAAGACTAGCATGTAAATGTTGGAATATAATGCTTGTATATTTATACCGGTTAGTGAATTCATAGTAGTGTAGAAGGCCATCAGCAGCATCCATCAGGGCATTTTCTGAGCGTCCAACATTCTCTATATGAAGTGTTATTCCAGGAAGACTATGGAACCAATGAAAACCCTTATCCAAGAACTCAAACTGGATCCAGTGGGTCAGGGAAGAAAAACGTATTTTAAAAAAGTCAGCGAAGTCATACTTCTACATGGTTAGCTCAGAGCTTATTTCTTGAGTACAAAGGACCACGCACGTTTCTTATGGAAAAGTGGTTTCCGTTAAATTTTCTGATTTTTTAGTATGTTGTGTATTTTT
>JAQGBX010002768.1:0-19243 GCA_034698745.1 Megaphyllum sjaelandicum | reverse complement strand
ACTATGTACTCGTAAATGTGACAGGTACGAGTAGCTAGGAGCTGCGATTCAATCACTTTACATGTACTAAAATGGGGCCCAAATTAGGAAAAAAGGGGAAATTCCCTGTACAGTGTATAAAGATGATGCCCAATAGCTAGTGACTCAAATAGATTAAAAAAAGGGGAAATTCCCTATTTTGTAGCTGTTTTTGGATGAACCTGCATTCTGAAATCAAAACCTGTCTAAAATTTCCTGTCTAAAACCTGTCTAAAATCAAAATTTCCCCCGGTCCCAAGCGTTTGATTTTAGACATGCAGGTTCTACTGTATTGATAAAAACGCCATAAAAAAGAAGCTTTATAACGAATTCATGGTACTTTCGGACCTTAAATTTGGAAAGTTTTTGCCCGAATTCATGTATACTTATACTTATACTTATACTTATAATTATTCATGCATTCTTACTGAATTCTAGAACATTTTTTCCTAAAATTTCGAACGGTTTTGCTCTGCAAATGGCAAAACCGTTTGAGCGTTTTTTTTTCTCCTAAATTTCGAAATTTAGGAAATTTAGGAAATTTTGCCTAAATTCCGAGCGTTATAATTATTCACCTAAATTTCGAACTTTTTTACCTTAAATTTCTAATGCTTTTGCCTGAATTTAGACATTCTTACTAAATTTTGAAATATTTTTCCTTAAATTTCGAACGGTTTTGCCCTGCAAATGGCAAAACCCTTCCAGCGTTTTTACCTAAATTGCGAGGATTTATTTTTTTCCTAAATTTCGAACATTTTTGCCAAAATTTTAAGCGTTATAATTATTCACCTAAATTTCGAACTTTTTTACATTTTGTTGAACATGCTTTTTTCCCAAATTTCGAACAATTTTTCTTTAAATATCGAAAGTCTTTGCCTAAATCTCGAATGGTTTTTTTTTCTTCCTTTTTTTCTCCATTTCCCACACTTCCAAATTTCGAACGTTTTTCCCGTACTTTTGAAATTTTTTCCAAATTTCGAACGTTCTTATCGTACTTTTAAAATTTTGTTTCCAAATTTCGAACGTTTTTCCCGTACTTTTGAAATTTTGTTTCCAAATTTCAAATGTTTTTCCCGTACTTTTGAAATTTTGTTTCCAAATTTCGAAACGTTTTTCCCGTACTTTCGAAATTTTGTTTCCATATTTCAAACGTTTTTGCCTTAACTCTCGATTTTTTTTTTTTTTTTTTGCCGAAATTTCAAAATTTTTTTTTCTTTATTTATTCCTTACTTTTCTCCCATTCTAACATTTTTTTCCCTTAATTTCGTACGTTTAATTCCAAATTCTGACCTTTTGTTCTCCCGCCCCCCTCCACAAATTTAAAACATTTGGCCCAACGTTCTCGTCCATTTTGTCCAATTACATTTTCTAAATGAACAATAAAGCTAAAAGTGCATGATGGGGGTTAGTAAGAGGGTCACTTCCCTCCCCCACCCTGTTATCACGCCCCCTTCCCCTCACCCCCCTTCTCTCCCACTTATTACTCCCGAAAATTGAATTTGGGGGGTGCTCTTAAAATGAGTTATTACTCATCGCGGTTTGTGTCCATTGTTTGAAAACTCAGTTTTTGCCCCGTTTCGAGAAGGGGGTAATATTTAGGTAACTCGAGACTCCCAAGATGGCCGCCGCTTCGATTTACCTAATTGATGTCAAATTTAATTACCGGGTTCTACCCTCGATATGACCGACGGCCAAATGGCCAAATAAAAATGGTTCCGAGTTTTATAACACCCGTAGAATGTTCCCCCCTAACCCCCCCCCTCCCTAAATTAGGGAAAGACTTTGCGTACACTTTATGTGGAAATATTGAAGATTATGCTGAAAAATAGATTCTAAATGATGAAGTTTATGCTAAACACTATCTTTGAAAATATTTGAGTTTATGCTAAATGCTAATCATTGAAGTTCGTTCAAGAGGCTGTATTTCCGATAATATTGAAGCATATGTTCAAAACTATTTTAGAAAATATTGAAGACTATACGCTCTAACCAAAGTCGGAAAATATTAAAGTTTATGCTTAAAACAAGTTCATTTCGACGAATTAAAGTTTGTCTAAAGTGAAGCACATGCTCAAAACTGTATTTAAAATACAGAAGCATATGCCCAAAACAAATAAATATTAGTGAATCCCAAATTTGAAACTTTATTCGAAATATTTGAGCACATGCTCAAAAATATTCAAAATATTGAAGTTTATGCTTAAAACAAGTTCATTTCGAAAACTTAGTTAAGTTAATTTCGACGAATTAAGTTTGTCTAAAGACCGCATTTTCACAAACATTGAAGCATTTGCTCAAAACTACATTAAAACTAGTGAAACACATGCCCAAAACTGTATTTAAAATACAGAAGCATAATAATGCTCGAAACTACAAGCGTATAGCGAAAATATTAGTGAATCCCAAATTTGAAACTTTATTCGAAATATTTGAGCACATGCTCAAAAATAATCTAAAAATAATCAAAAAATAATCTAGAAATATATGGAATTAAGTTTTTGCTAAACACTATTAATTTAAGTTTGTTAAAAGGACTGTGTTTTCGATTGGATTGAAGCATATATGCTCTGAACTATCTATTGACGTTGTCGGGGAAATATTGAAGATCGTGCTGAAAAATAGATTCTAAATGATGAAGTTTATGCTAAACATTATCTTAGAAAATAATTAAGTTTATGCTAAATGCTTTTTATTGAAGTTTGTTTAAGAGGCTGTATTTCCGATAACATTAAAGCATTTGCTCAAAACTATATTAAAAGTAGTGAAGCACATGCTCAAAACTGTATTTAAAATACAAAAGCATATATGCTCAAAACTACAAGTGTAGCAAAAATATTAGTAAATCCTAAATTTGAAACTTTATTTAAAATACAGAAGCATTTGCTCAAAACTGTATTTAAAATACAGAAGCATATGCTCGAAACTACAAGCGTAGCGAAAATATTAGTGAATCTCAAATTTGAAACTTTATTCCGAAATATTTGAGCACATGCTCAAAAATATATTACAAATTTTGAAGTTTATGCTCAAACACAATCCCTGTGAATTACGGAGAGCTAGGACTCGACCCTTCTTAAGTGCGGTAAAATCGTAAAAATGTCCCAGATTTTGGACGAAAAAGTCGAGGAAATTATGCTAAGTCACGAGCCATGCAGCCATCAGCGATCAATGCCGTGGTCAACAGTCCGAAAAGGGGACGATAATGGCCGAGGAGTGGACAAGAGCGTGACGTACACAAAGCACCTACAAAAAAAAGGTCCAAAATTATGGGCTGGGCAACAAGGAAACGTACTCGGGGTAATTGCTACCCTTATACCCCCAAATGCATGGGAGGGATGACGTAGCGTTTATGGTAAGTGGTCAGTGAAGGGTATACGTAAGGGTGATTTGGTCAGCGAAAAGGTCAGAAATTACTTTTAGGATAGAAATCTGCTACTACCGAATATATACGATAAGCATAAAAAAACAGCAGGGGAAACGCATTAAAAGTCACTTCCACCCCTCGTGTCTAAAGGACCCCCCCCCCCACACACACACACAGACTGACCCCCCTTAACCCCTCCCCCTTCTTCTCGAAATAGCCCATAATGGTCAAATATCGTTCTTGTCCACTAGGAATTAAGCACCACTCTTAACAGCGCGACTCCAACTATCACGAATAATATTACGCCCCCCTCTTTCCCTCTTTTTTCAAGTCATGAGTGAGCGTTTCAGACGTTTGGTGGCGCTAGTTACCGTAAAAGTTCATATGAAGGAACTATACATGTATTAATGCTCTGGTTTTTAAATAATGGAACATATAGCGTTCTATGAAATGGAAATGCAACGTATTCCTTTTTTTGTTTTGCCATATATTTAAAATTAATGGAACGTCGAGTTTTATGAAATGGAACGTTTTCCGGTTTTTAAATAAATGGAACGTTATTCTGGTTTAAATAAATGGAACATTTTTCCTGTATTTAACTAAATGGAACGTTTTTCTGGTTTTTAATAAATGGAACGTTTTCCTGTTTTTAAATAAATGGAACGTTTTCCTGTTTTTAAATAAATGGAACGTTTTTCTGGTTTTAAATAAATGGAACGTCGACTTATATGAAATGGTACGTTTTCCTGTATTTAAATGAATGGAACGTTGTTCTGTTTTTAAATAAATTAAAGGTCGCATTCTATGAAATGGAACTTTTTCCTATTTTTAAATAAATGGAACGTTTGTCTTTTTTTTTTTTTTTTGTCCTATTTTTAAAATCAACGGAACGTCGAGTTTTATAAAATAAAACGCTTTCCTGTTTACAAGTAAATGGAACGTCGAATTCTATGAAATGGAACGTTTTTCTAGTTTTTAATAAATGGAACGTTTTTCTGTCTTTAAATAAATGGAAGGGTTTTTTTTGTTTCTATTCTTAATTAAATATGGAACGTCTCGTTCTATGAATTGGAACGTTTTCTTGTTTTTAAATAAATGGAACGTCAAGTTTTATGAAATGGAACGTTTTCCTATTGTTGTTTTTTCTCCTGTTTTTTAAATAAATGGAGCGTCAAATTCTATGAAATGGAACGTTTGTCTAATTTTTGTCCTATTTTTAAAATAAATGGAACGTCGACTTCTATGAAATGGAACGTTTTCCTTTTTTATTTTTGTCCTGGTTTTAAAAAAAAATGGAACGTCGCATTCTATGAAATGGAACGTTTTTCTATTTTTATCCTATTTTTTTGAAATAAATGGAACGTCGAATTCTATGAAATATAGAAGGTTTTCCTGTTTTTGAATAAATGGAACGTCGCGTTTATTTTTCTCAATTCTAGATTTTAAATTCAAATTCTCCTAATTCGTTAAATGAAACTTTTTCGCATATTTTTTTCCAATTTTCTATTTTATTTAATGAGCATATTTCTGACTGAGTTTTCTTATAAATATCCTCGATCACCGGAAGTTGCTTCCTCAATTTCTAATACGGGTGTTGTGCAGCGCCCCCTTTCTCGTTATCTGGTTAGGATTTGCTCCCCAGACGAAGCACCGATTAACCGAATTTAAAGATAAGGGGGTCACCAGGGATCCCCCTCTTCCCCTATAGACACCCTCCTCAAAGTAGGAATCAAAACATTGTAATTTTTATCAGCTTAATCAAAGATTATTATGATTATTACGAATGCTTTTTTTTCCAATTTCTGAGATTAGTTCTCAGGGGTGGTTGAGTATCCCCTCATTTCCTGCAAAAATTGCCCTCGAGGGGTACTCGGACAACCGTACTTTGAAATCGTACTTTACGAATCGTACTATACGAGTTTACAACTGCCGTAATTTGGAAATAAATGCATCATTTTTTTTCAACAAATGAAAGTGCGGATGTCTTCGCACGTGACTTAATTCGAGACTACTAAAGTACGATTCGTAAAGCAGATGTCTGAGTACCCCTGTTTCCTTTTTTTTTTCTATATGAGTTATAGTTTTATATGTGCGTTGATTAATGCTGATGTGTTTTTTTGGCCCAATAAAGAATTGCTTACGAATCGAAATGAATCTACCGGAAATAGAAATAAATTATTGGGCTTCGACGCCATCTTGTAACCGTTAATCAGGGCGAGGAAGGAAGTGACGTCATCACCTGATTAACTGATGCTATTCTCGCGAAATCAATGCTATAATTTGTACAAAAGTCTGTTTTTTGCTTTTTTTTATAAAAAAAAATCAAAATTTATCCCGCAAGTGACTACAGTTTTTTTCAATAATCAAAAGCTTTTTAATTTCTAATACTCGATTTTTTTTAAAAGATACGATATATTTTGTTTTAAAATAATTTGTAAAATTTTGCAATAAATTGTTTTTTATTTTAAAATAAAGACTAAATTTTTCGAAAAAAAATAATGGTACGAGTTTACTACAAATGTTTACAAATTCTCAATAATTGATAATGTTTTATTTTCCAATAATGATTTTTTCTCAATAATCGATTTTTCCCAAAAGATGCGGTATAGATTTGTTTAAAAAAATGGGAGAAAATGTCCAAAAGACTATACATATATATTTTTTTAAATAAAAATAATAAATAAAAAAAAAATTAATTTTTTTTTAAATTAAAAGTTAAAATTTTCAACGAAAAAAATGTAATAAGTTTTATAACGATTCAATAATATTTTATTTTCCAATTATGTATATTGTCTCCCTAAAAGATGCAATGCAATTTTTTCTAAAATAATTGGTAAAATTTTTCCAGTAAAGTTTAAATTTTTTTTCAACATAAAAGGTCTAATAAAACGTATTTAATTTTCCAATATTCGATTCTAACCAAAACAAACGATACAATAATTTTCTAAAATATATTGGTACCCTTTTTTATGACAAATTTAAAACGAATAAATAAGATTTTTCAATAATCAATTGTATTTAATTTTCCAATTATCTGTACTATTTTTTTCCAGTAATCGATATGTTAACCAAAACAAAAGTTTTGATTTTTTCTAAAATTCTTCTTTTTATAACATAATTTCGAATTTTTCAAAAAAAAATGTAAGTAGTTTTCTACAATCGTTTACCATTTTTCAATAATCAATTGTATTTTTGTTTTCCAAAAATCGATTTTTTTTATAATTCGACAACTTTTTTTATAAAGAAACTATATGTAATTTTTTTTAATCGATAATTTTTTTAGAGATACGATGTAATTTTTTTCTAATTTTTTTTTATATTTTTCCAGTAATCGATATGTTAACCAAAACAAAAGTTTTAATTTTTTTTCTAATTTTTTTTTATAATACAATTTCAAATTTTTTAACAACAAAAAATGTAAGTAGTTTTCTACAATCGTTTACTATTTCTCAATAATCGATTGTATTTTTTGTTTTCCAAAAATCGATTTTTTTTTATAATTCGACAACTTTTTTTTATAAAGATACGATATGTAATTTTTTAAAATGGATAATTTTTCTTAAGATACAATGTAATTTTTTTCTATTTTTTTAAATTTTTCCAGTAAACCATAATTTATTTTTTAATTCCAAATATAAGTAGTAATTTTAACTAACACGAAATTTAAAAACTCCTCGATTTTCGAACAATTCCTATCTACGAACATGCCTTTAATAAATTTACAAGTTGACGCAGAGCTCTCTTTTTTATTTCTTTTATAATTACATTATTTAATGTAGAATTAATCTAATTTATTTGATTTATACGAAGGCCTTTCTTTTTAAAGGTCTCCCCTTAATGGACCAGATGGGTCATTTTTATAGTTTCGAATGAGGATGAAATTTGCATAATTTCACCACTCGGTCAACCTTAGTCCGTTGGAATATCGAACAATGACCGTTTATTTGATGAAATAATGAAATTACGGAAATTTAGCGTGAAATTGTAATGGCGGCTGGCGCTAGAGTCGCTCATAAATAGATTAAAGGAAGGTGTGACTGACAATGTTAAGTTTTTTTCAAATTTATTTTGAAAATTTTTAAACTTTTCAAATTATTATATTTTTTTTATAAAATTAACCTTTTTTTTATAAAATAAGCTGCCCCTCGATAGATGGCAAACCTTACGAACATTTTCGCAATGCAGTGAAGCCTTTATTTGAAATTTACAGGGGCTGTAAAAAATTTGAAATCTTGAAAAAATTTCCCTGAATAATAACAACGTGAAAAATTGACTCTGGAAAAAATATTTGTTTTTAAAATTTACTAACATCAATTTTGAAAACTGGTAAAACCAGTTAAAACCAGTTAAAACCAGGTAAAAAATTATTAAAAAAAATGGCATGAACATTTTTAAAAATGTGAAAATTTTGTATTTGGAAAAAAAATTAAAAATTTTGCAAATTTGTCTTCGGAAAATGTGGAAAATTCGTGCTGAAGAATTTTGAAAATTTGTACACGGAAAACGTGGATAATTTTGCTTATGTGTACTTTGAAAACGTGGTAAATAGAGCATATTTGTACTTAGAAAACCTATAAAATTTTGCAAATTTGATCTCGGAAAACGTTGAAAATAGTGTAAATTTGTACATGGAAAACGTGGAAAATTTTGCAAATTTTTACTTGGAAAACGTGGAAAAATTTGAAAATTAATACTCGCAAAACTTGAAAAATTGTATAAATTTATACTCGGAAAACGTAGAAAGTTTTGCAAATATGTTCTCGGAAAACGTGGAAAATTTTGCAAATTTGTACTTGGACAACGTGGACAATTTTGCAATTTAATACTCGCAAAACGTGGAAAATTGTGTCAATTTGTGCATGGAAAACGTTTAAAATTTTGCAAATTTATACTCAGAAAACGTGGAAAATTGTATAAATTTATACTCGGAAAACGTAGAAAGATTTGAAAATATGTTCTCGGAAAACGTGGACAATTTTTTAAATTAATACTCAGAAAACGTGAAAAATTATGTAAACGTGGACAATTTTGAAAATTTGTACTCCGAAAATGTGGAAATGAGCTAACCGGACTTTTTAAAAATAAACAACTTTTCCACGTCATTGTATAAATTTGTGCATGGAAAACGTGGAAAATTATGCAAATTAATACTTAGAAAACGTAAAAAATTGCAAAAATTCGTACATAAAAACGCTGACAATTTTGTAAATTTGTACTCCGAAAATGTGGAAATGAGCTAACCGGACTTTTTCAAAAATAAACAACTCTTCCCTAAATTTTCTACGTCATTTTCAAGTTACCTAACTTTTCCAGGTTTTTTTTTGTCAGGGGAAACCCTGGTTTTTTATTTTGTTTAAAAAGCTGGAAAAAGTCGGGGAAATTAAACTTGAAATTTCAGCAGCTACATCTTGTAGTACGGCAAACAATACGCACATCAAAGCTTTGCACTGAAGCCTTCACTGAATAAATTCAGGGGCTGTGAAAATTTCCAAACCCTAAAAAACAACGAAAAATTATCAAAATAAAAATTGATTTCGACTAAGCCTTGTAAAATAAGCTTTTCATTACGACGTTTTTATTTTCGTTTACGATTTCCTAATAAATTTATTACGATGTATACAATGGCGGCGACGACGCGCGCGTAATATCCTCATAATAACCGGATTATGAAAAATTATGAGAAATAATTTACGAAATATTAAAAAGAGCGTGTAATCGTCTATTCCGCTATTTGGCCTTTCGATTATTAGCTCATCGTAAATGGGATTTAATTAAGACGCTTATAATGGCTGGTGATAAAAGAGAGGAATTTTTACGATTATTAAAAGGTTATTAAAACGAAGGAATCTCCGAATTAAGAAGATGATGAGAATCATCATCATCGTCTTAAAACTGAGCCAATTATTGCGTTAATCGACGATTATAAAGAAGGAAGAA
The DNA here is from genome assembly GCA_034698745.1 of Megaphyllum sjaelandicum. NCBI lineage: Eukaryota > Metazoa > Arthropoda > Diplopoda > Julida > Julidae > Megaphyllum > Megaphyllum sjaelandicum. The sequence continues at coordinate 9,924 of JAQGBX010002768.1, read as the reverse complement.
AAGCTAGATGATAAAAGGGATGGAAAGGAACAATAAGCTTCCCAAGTGAGAAAATAATAGAGAAATTAAAGTGGATTTTGGGCAACAGGCGTGAACATTGATTCTTGATTAAAAATCAACAGAGTAGAAAAACCATTTTTTTTTTGGTATTGTTTTTGAGATTTGAAAAATTATTGGATTTTATATCAGGCGTGAACCATAATTAAGCCGGTTTTGCGCCCTCTTTTCTTCATTCTCTGTGATTCAAATTCCAGTTGGGGAATCTTTTGAAAAAAAAACTGTTTTGAAAAAAATAATATTTACATGTAAAAGAAAGTTCATTCTTTGTACATAAATTGTACAGTTTAATTCTAAGGATTTATGAAGTTTAATTGTGAAAATTAGACATTTTTATTCTGGATATTTAGACGGTTGTTGTTGAAATTATATTTTTTAATGTGGAAAATTACGCAGTTTTAGTATTGCAAATTAAACAAAAACTAGACATTACTGTTGCGGAAATGAGACAGCAAATTATACAGTACTTAAACAGTTCTATTATGTGTATTACACAGTTTTATTGTTTGAATTAAAGTTTTTTGTGAATATTAGAGAGTTTTGTCTTGGAAAATTATTCAGGTTTATGGTGAAAATTTTGCGGTTTTATTGTAGAAGTTATCCAGCTTTATTGTAGTAATTATGCGAATTTATTGTAGAAATTAGACAGTTTTAGTTTGGAAATTATGCATTTTTGTGGAAATTATACAACGTTAGTGTGGAAATTATGCGGTTCTATTGTGGAAATTGAACAGTTTTATTGTGGAAAATTATTCATTTTTAGTGTGAAAATTATACAGTTTTAGTATGGATAATTAGACAATTATATTGTGAAAATTATACATTTTAATTGTGGAAATTATACATTTATTTATAAAATTTGTCAGTTTCATTGCGTATATTCTATATTTTTATTTTTGAAACTACATCATTGACCACAAGAGACGTAATTAATGGTTGGCCACCTAGCACCACCAGTAAACTACAGTGGCCATTAATTAAGAAAAACTTGTACTATACGAATTTCTGATATAACTAACTCATTTCCAGCTCATCGGAAAACGTTGAACATTTTACACATTTTTCCTCTGAAAACGTGGAAAATTTAACGAATTTCTTCTCGAAAAACGTGGCCAATTTGGCAAATTTATTCTGGGGAAATTTTTAAAATTTCGCAAATGCCTAAGCTGACCACGTACAGTAAAAGCATTTATTGCGGATTGTGACAACATTAACATGTTGAATTTCCTCAGCTTTTCCAGAAATGTTCAAGTTTCTGAAAATGTTTCCGAATTTTTACAGATCTGGGGAACCCTGATTATTTAAATATATATAGTTTTATTGTTTCTAGTTACAAAATGCAATAATATAAAATGAAAACCATAGTTCTTCAAATAATTAAAAACTCAGCGGACGTCTGAGCTTTTTCGCAGACCAGCACTGTGAGACAGTTGATTCGGATATGTGAACAAAACATTTTAATGTTCTCAAATAATGACTGCAAGTTACATGATGATGTACAGCTGGATTCACAAATAAGAAGGCCATGGGGCGGTCCTCGCTTTGGAAGGACTGGCAGGCTGCCGGCTCCAGGTTCTCTTCCTCTAAGTCCTGGTCATGGTATGTCCTGGATACTGCAATGGTTGAACAGCACTTCCATGGCACGGTGGAGTGGCTGGTCTGTTGACCGTTGGTTGATGCACGGCCTTGTTGCAGAAATGATAGATGTAGAAACACATAAATAGATCTCACTCTGCTGGCTTGCTCCCTTGAGTTACTGCTCTTTAGCTGTCCGATGCGGTTCCTTCGTTGGTCTGGTCTTCTTGATGTGGCTGCAGCACTGGGTTTGGCCGGCACCTTCTCGTCGCATCATGACTGTCTTGATCCTTGGTTCCAGCTGTCTTTTCTGTTCAACTCCAGCTCCTTATATACCGAGTCGACAGCTTGGTTTGCCCTCTGGTTTAGTTGACCTTTGCCTCTGTTTAGTTGTTTGGAGCGAATGCTGTTACTTTCCAGACTACTTGTAGAGTTGGCAGCTTTACGGTATCCTCTGGCAAAGTGCCAGATTCCAGGTAGGGTCACATCTTTCTTGACATCCAAAATGGTCATTTGGTGGGAACTTTCAATGACGTAAGTGTTCATTTAGAACATGTGCCCGAATGCGCTGCCAATTGTACTGTGTGGTGGCACCTGCATGTGTGGTCTAGTCCATGTGAGGTAGCCAAAGACGCTTGAAAGACGCTTGTCAAGCGCTTAAAAAACAGTGCTTTAAACTAGCAAATATTGACCACTCTTGGAATTCATCTTAATGAGACAATTTCCAAAAAAACAATGACAAGAACACGATGAAATCAATAAAACCAGTCGAAAATAGTTCCAAAGCAATCCACAACAAACTAACAGTTTAGCAAGTTGTTTCCAATGTGCTTTTATCAGTGGCTATCATTACCTTAGGCAGAGCGAAATATAACTTTTTCCAGAACAGGCGTTCTCCCCACGTCAGGTAAGTATTGGTCAGCAAGTAAGCCCTCAATTCTGGCCCGACATACTCCGGAACTTTGCCGACGACGACGATGACCAACCGGTTGCACTTGTCTTCGATCATCTTCAAGTGGGCCAAACGGAACTCGTACTTGCACCATTCGCTCAGCACAAAGTTTTCCGTGAGCAAGATGATGGTTCTGCGGCTGTTGTCGATGGCAGTGGCGATGTTGTCGCTGATGTAGCCACCCGCCAAGAAATCACGGTCGTGCAAGCAAATGCTGTAAGGATGCTCGATGTCTTCCAAGTTTGGCAAGAAGTTGTCCACCAGAAACTTTTCATCTTTGCTGCTGTAGGAGATAAAGACGTCGCATAGCTTGTCCCGGTCCATGTCGTCCTGCTTCCTGTTGAAGATCCGCACGCCGTACCGGGAGTAGATGAGCACCTGCATTTCACGTCGATAGAAATACAGAAGGATGCTGGATGCGACGATGGCCAAGGAGATGCCCACGATGCTGGACCAAACAGCTGTCAACTTAGAAGATGGACAAAAGAGAAAAAATGAAAAATGTCAGTTTCGATTATTCAAACCTTCATGGACATTTATCGACTATGTTTTAATTCAGGGTAAACCCACACCTGATAAAGTTATATAAGTCAGGAAGCTTGGAAATATGTGGAAACGTCAGGAAAGTTTAAAATGTCTGAAAAGTTAACGGATAATAAGTTAATTTTTAAAAAATGTCAAGAAAGAATAACTTAATTTTTAAAAATGTAAGGGAAATTCAACGTAGTCGTGTTGTCACGATCCAAAATTAATGCTTCTACATGGTTATCTCAGGGCACATTTTAAAATTTTAAAAGTACACATTTTAAAAATTATATAAACGGTTTCCGAGGACAAATTTGCCATGGTTTTCGAGTACAAATTTGAAAAATGTGCTACATTTTCTGGAAGACAAATTTGAAAAATATTCCACGTTTTCCAAGTACGATTTTGCAAAATTTCGAACCTTTTCCGAGTAAAAATTTCCACCCTTTCTGAGTACCTATTCGCCAAACTTCCCTATAGTTTTCGAATACATTTTAACAATTTTTCTTTGCAAATTTTATTAATTAAAATTTTTATTAATTGAATTTTTGAAAAATCGTGGATAACATCAGCATATGTTAAATTTTGACATTGTCCTTAATTGTTCGGGAATTTTTTAAAAAAAACCTGGAAAAATTAGAGAATAATATAATAAACGAAATCTACGACCAAATTGCTATTGAATTAGCGACGTTTCGGCAGCCAGATGAGACCAACTTCCGCTGTGGGGAAAGTACCTCAGGATTCTACTCTGATTGTCAATTTACAACTACTCCAGACTCCTGCATTACAGACACCTCCTCCTAATCCTGAACATTCTACCCCCCCCCCTCATTCTCAACAGTCCCCAACATAGGATCCAGGCGAAACCCTCCTTGGAAAGTTCCGAAAGCCAGGTACTAACAGAATGTGTCTTAAAAAGTTTTGAATTTCCTATCTTGTTGAAGCTAGGGCGCTAAAGTAGGCACACTAAGAGTAGGATTATTTAGTTTGAACCTCTCACCCCTATGAGTCCCTGGTCTTGCATGCCACTGGTGCACCTGCTTTGGACCAGGATAATTGCTATAGATTATCAAGGTTTCTTGTCTCCCAATTGGGAAACATTTGAATACTCGATAGTTAACTTACTAGTTCCTATAATTAATTGCGCAAAAAAAACATACAAAACCAAGAACATACCATTAACGATTAATTTCCTGTCAAATTTTCATCCATTTAACCATTTTACTTCCAGGGTGAAAAAATAGATATGGCCATATATAAAAAAATTAAATATGGCCAGACCAGAAATTGGCAAGAATACCTCATATATGGCCTGATTTGGAGTTACGGCCATATTTATTCAGATTTGGAAATATGTCTAGAAATTTTCCAGATTTGTAGAAATGGTCAGACCAGAAATTGGCCAGAATACTTCAGATATGGCCAGATTTGGAGATATGGCTATTTGTAAAGGCATATCATACCATGCTTAAATAAACTACATATGGATATTTTCAGATATGGCCATATTTGCAACCCTGTATGCCATACTTACCCATGTCTGGCAATATATTATTTTTCCACCCAGGCCCGGGTGGAAAAAATAGATATGGCCATATAAATTTTTTTAAATATTGCCAGACCAGAAATTGGCCAGAATTCCTCAGAAATGGCCAGATTTGTAAATATGGCCAGAAATTTTCAGAGTTGTAGATATGGTCAAACCAGAAAATGGCCAGAATACCTCAGATATGGCCATATTTGGAGCCATGTATGCCATACTTAACCCAAGTCTGGCAATATGTAATTTGTCTACCTGGGACACTACTGTAAATTTTTGTAATTTGAAGAATAACCTGCACCAATAGTTTAGCTTTATACATGGAAGCCTCACTCTTTTCATTAGTATTGCCAAGTGAGGCAGGCACAGTGTTAATTTACTTCGAAAACTTTTCACTATACTTGTTTGGTTAAGTTTTTACTTTTCGCACGGTGTATCGTAATTATAATGCATTTGCTAAACTTATTGTCGTGTCACAAGCTATGTTCTATTGTTTTCTATTGTAAGTTTGTTACAGTGTGTTCTTTTTTTTCATTTTCATTCATAGAGCTTAAATAAAGGCACATGGTGCCGAAACGTTGCTAAGTTTATAGCAATTTGGTTGTAGATTTCTTTTCTTATATTATTTAATTTGTACCGACCACGTGAAGATGTCGAAGTTAAAAAGTCAAAGAAGTTGAAATGGAAATTTCTGGGGAAACCCTATACTGAACATTTAAAGGATACCTTGAATCTCGCAAATTATATTCGAAATAATCTTCGGTGGATCTTACAGAATTTTAATTATTCAGATTTTCAATATCTCATGAAATTTGATTTGGTCAATTTTGCTACGATCTTGAAGCATCCTATATAGTTTGATGTGTTGCAGAACTTACCTGGACATCGGTGCATTCCTCAAACACGTCGTAAATGAGCCGTTCCATCTTGGAATGATCCACGCAACTGATGTTGTCTTTGTGGACGACGTTGCTGGCACGAATCAACCATGTTTGAAATGCTTCTACTAGATCGCATTGGCAACTCCAAGGATTATCATGCACAGTGATAACTCGCAATTGCCCCAATTTTGTCAATTCCCAGACCGGATAGTCGGTCAGGAGGTTGTCGTTCAACTCCAACGTTGACAATGTTCGCATGGCTATGGATAGTTCCAACCGGAAGAGTTTGTTGCCGAACAAGTATAACTCTCGCAGGTTCTCTAGATATGAAAACGTTTCTTCGGCTATAGTCTCCAGTAGATTGTTCTCCAGGTGCAGAACCGTCAACTTGGTAAAGTTTTCAAACGTCTTCTGCTCAAAGTCTTGCAGGCTGCTCTTGTTGAGGTACAGTTCCTTGACTTTCTCCGCGAATCTGAAATCAGCACCCTTCACCATCGATAACTCGTTCCCATCCAAGAAAAGATGGACCGTTCCGACGTTCACTCTTCCAATCGGCACTCGCGACAAGCCCTTTCTGGAACAGTCGATGAACATAAATGCTTCTTCAGAGTCTGAATAGCAATCGCAATGGTCCAGACACTGAATTTGGCAGTCAAAAATTTCCGGATCTCCTCCGTAAGCCAAGGAAGCTATTCTTGGGCATTCGCATTTTGAATTGGAAAGGAAGTATTTGGAATTCTTCAGGAGGGATGCTTCGCTGCCTTTTGGATAGTGGCTCTTGCACCTAACACTATCCACATCTTCCACGACAACAGGGTAGTGTCTCTTGGCTTTCATCCATTCTGTTTGACGGGAGCACATCAGCGGATTTCCTCGCAGCGTCACGAACACTCTGCCCTTGCGTTTGGACCACCCTGCACCGGGCAGCTCTCTGTCGCTGATTTCGCAGAAAGTTTCCAAGAAGTTGTTGTGCAGGTGAAGTGTTTCCAACGACATCAGATTGTAGATGCTCATCGAGTCGAAATTGAAAAAATGGTTGTCGTTCAGCCAAATTTCGTTCACTGAGTTAGGAAACACTAGGATGCTGGCATGGCTCAGTCTGTTGAACGAAAGATCCACCACCAGTTTCTCTTCACCGGTGTGGAACCGGTAGATGGAATGACAGTTGAAATTTTCTATTTTATTGTGGCTCAAGTTGAAGTAATGCAGTCTGGATTGATAGACCACGTAGTTGAAGTCTCGGATTTTGTTGCCCGAAGCATCGATCCTCCGGAGGAACGGTAATGATTCCAGCAGATTGTTTAATGTTACGATTTGGTTGTGCTCGATGCGCAAGTTTCGAAGTTTGCTGTTTTTTGGAAATGCTTCAGGTTTAATGTCTCTTATCTGGTTGTTGGATATCCCGAGGTAAATCAACTGCAAGAATGAAGAAAATATGTCTTCTTCGATGAAGGTTATTAGGTTTCTACTCAGGTCGAGGTATCGTAGCATGACCATCCGATAGGTCGATAAACTCGTGATATTTTTAATTCTATTAATTGACAAGTCTAGTCGCTCTACGTGGTCCTTGTTTGATAAGTTGGGCAATAAAGACAGTCGATTACCTCGAAAATACAAAAATCTTATTTGCTTCGCCTTGCTGAGGTTGGGAATTGATGACAATTGGTTGAACTGCAAGTCAAGCTTAGTCAAGTCTGTCTGATTTTTAAACAGGTATTCAGGTATTGCTTTTAACATGTTACTACGCAAGTTAATGGTATGTAAATAGGACAGTCCTTGAAATGCTTTGGCTTGAATTGTGTGAATTTTATTATTTGAGAGGTCCAAATGAGTCAAGAATGTAAGTCTACTGAAAACACCTTTTGGTATCTCTGTGATTTTGTTGTTGTTTAAGCACAGAGTGTCCATGGTTACTTCAGAATTTGCTTTCAAGCAGCCATCCCCGAATCCCAAATGTAAAATGTCACTCAGTTTGTTGAAGGAAAGGTCAAGGTTCGCCACTCTGCTGCTTCCGCAGAATAAGTTTTCTGGAAATTGACAGATGTTGTTACGAGATAGCCGTACAGTTCGCATGTACTTGCTGACATGGTCCAGAAAACCTTGTTGGACATTGAGCTCCACGCAATCCTGATTCCAAGATTTGCAAGCTATTGATAAATCCCATAAATTTGCGAAACGCCTAAACACGGTCGAATCTTTCAGCAGCGCATCGTTCCGAGGATTGCGGTCAATGAAGAGAAACTCTGTTCGATTGCTGGCACTTGTTATGTCATGGATGTAAGCGTTTGGATCTTGAATTTTTTTGCATGGATCAAACCTGTCATAGAAATCTTGACTTGGGGAAGAAACACAGATGAGGAAGATCAGATTCCAGAAATTCGCCTGGCCCTTCATGGTTGTGGCACTGCTTAGGATGCTGTGATTACGGCTTTTGGCATGATTTAATTCCCTGATGGAAAACAAAAGACGATCGAGTCATTAAAAGAGGAAATTACCATTTATGGGCATGTTAAAAAGATAATGCACAAAGAGAAACCAAGCCCCTTCCATCAGTTTAGGAGCCAGTTCTTAGATTTCACAGAGTGCCAGACGAGAACAGGTCAAGGACAAAAGATAGGATATGAAGAAGCCAACTACCTGAATCTAGGAGAGGAAATTGGATAACAGAAACCAGCTGCAAACCAGGATATACTCAAGAGTATATAAGGAGGGAACACAGCCACTGAAGTCAGTCCAGCTCTCGACAAGACTCAAGGCAGACGCTCCCGCAAGAGCTCTTCCTATATCATAAGTCAGAAAACTTTTAAGTCACTTTTAATGAATTTCTTCAATTTAAACACTGATCAATAAAGTTAGGCGCCAAGGTATGATATCCATTTGTACTAATTTTGTCTTAATCTAATTTCCTACCGCACTTTATAGTACGTCTTTACGTCCCGAGACCCATTGTCCAAACAAAAAAACTGCTTAGAGTGAGGTCAGGCCCCTCTGATCATACCCTCATTGGAAGAACCCCAGAGCCGAATATCCCCAGTCATTCCTACCCTTAAAAGTGCCGACTGTCTAAAGGTTTATGCTCACCTCTCGATCATAACCAGCGTGATTCACTCCTCGTCGAGATCTGTGAGAATTTTGAGGATGGGCGAAATTCTCTAAGGGCCTATTGCACGAGTGCAGGTTAAGCTTAACCTAAGGTTGACCTGCTGTAGAATAACATGTTAACCCTCACTTGCATTGCACGAGCGCAGGGTAGGCACGGTTAACCTCCGGTTATTGGGCAAAAAACAATATGGTGGACATGCTGTCGGCCATATGCTGCAGTGCATTTGTGCAGGTCATTCCCACCTGGTCACACAAAGAGGAGAAGCCAGGATACGCAATCTGGCAGCAGTATTCAAAGTTAGTTAATTTTCCATCTGTCATTTCGTTTTCAGCAGGTTAAACATGGGTTTCATAACCCATGGTACTTTCCACTGGAAACCTTCCTTCATAGGCAAAATTCCCAGGTATATGGGCCAACGTTAAAAATTCACAAACAAACAAACAATCATTCCTACATGAGATATCCTTGGCCAGAGTTTACCCTGCAAAAGGACTTTACTATCTCATGTCAAGTACTGTCATTTCAATCTTAGTTTCGTTTGGAGGAAGTTTGCGACTATTCATGGTCAGGGGTGATGCTTTTGATGACAGAATTAGGCAAAGCTTTTTTCCTTGATCATAAATTTTCTGAAATGTCACTGTGGTTAAACTCAATTAAACTTTTACAAAATTAGGGTTGAGTTTTATTGAAATTAAAGGAATGATAATAGGGCGTATTTTTGTTGTAGAAAAATAGACTATAGTAAAAATGAAGGCATTGCTGCTTAATGTCTACTATGATACTAATCGGATAGCTAAGGTTTTATTCCGATAATTTTTCGACAATAACTTAAGTTTTTTTATGTTATGATAAATTTGGATATTATTCTATGATAAATTTTCATAATATTCTGATTAACATTGATACATTTTTGTATTATTCCAATTAACTGTGATAAGATATTATGACAAATTTTGATAATATATTATTATAAATTTGGATAGTATTTTATGATTGATTTTGATGGTATTCTAATTAACTTTTTTAATGTATTGTGAAAAATCGTAATGATATATTTTAATAAATTTGGGTAATATGTTATGATAAATTTTTATAATATATTATTATAATTTTTTAGTTAATATTCTGATTAACTTATGATAATGTATTTATATATGCCAGTTGCAAATGCTAACCTGTAATTTATTATGTTAATACTTGGATGTCCTTGTTTTTTGTTGTTTATGTTGCATGTGATGTAATTTCGGGTTGGCAGCAGCCACGTGAGGTGCGCGCAATCGTTTACAGG
>JAQGBX010002767.1:0-19244 GCA_034698745.1 Megaphyllum sjaelandicum | reverse complement strand
ACAGAAAAAAAGTCCCCCAAGGAGGGACAATTGTCATTTTTTGAAAATATTGAAAAATAACACTAAACAATAAAATCGAAGTTTCAAAATTTCGCCCATAGGATTTCATAGGCTCCGCCCACAAAAATCGGTGAATAGACCCCCTTAAGTGGACGTCCGAGTTGGTCATATTACATCCCTCCCCCTGTCCACATTGTTTCGGTGACTCAACCTATTCCCCCTACCCCCTACATGAGGACGTCCTTTTTGAATGGCCCCTAACTCTTAAAACTGTTATTACAGTAAAACCTGGAAAAGTGACCACCTTTGAATGGTGACCACCTGTTTATGTTGACCACTTTGTAGTGTTTTGTATTTTCTATAGTGTACATTTCCTGCATAAAAATTCTCTGTATAGTGATTATGACCACCTGTCTATCGTGTACAGTGACCAGTGTGTGTTTCATGTTTTGTAATTTTTACATTGCCATATACCTTAAAAAGTGACCAGATAACGGATGAGTCACTTTACATCTTGCTTTAACCCTTGGACATGATGATTTTGTACATTTTTGTTTTTGGGATTTTTACTACATGTATGCGTGTATTACAGTCTACGTGTATAAGTGCGGTGTTCGTGTTCATTATTTTAATTTAATTCAGGCATTCTCTGTGTAGTGACCACCTGTGTACAGTGACCAACATAGCTTTTTTTTTGTGGTCACTCTTAACAGGTTTTACTGTATTTGACTATTTTTAAGCATTTGAACAGTATCTTTGATGTTATGTCCGAGTAACCGTCCGCGTGGTCAATGATTCATGATTCATGATTCATGATTCACGTCATTTGACAATCGCACAAATGCATCGCCATTGTGTTTTCCCCTCCATTGTTTTAAATTACGGGTGGGCGAGTTAATTGAGCGGCATTAAAAAATAATGAACCAATTAAAAGAACGCCGTTTGCACCCACGCTCCTGCTTTTGTTCGAGTTACGAAGGGTCATGACCTCGTGACCGGAACACGGCCACCAAAGGCGCCGAAGCATGCAATCGAGAAGTTCAACTACATGTCACATTATCGTGAAAACGAGGACATGTACTTACAGCTTTTACAGGAATGCTGGGTAAACATTTGGAAAACAATAGGAGTACTCAGACGCGGGCTTTACGAACGGTATTCTCTTTGGCAGCCGTTCATGAAGTCAAAAGAATTTAAAATTTGAATTTATTTAAAACAAAGAGTGTATGTGTGTGTAGAATTTCACCTAAATTTCGATGAAACTTTATTGTTCTTTTATCGTTGAAGTCGTGTTTTGTCTGACTTCTGATAATACGAACTATACGGTTTAAACGAATATTAAAAGTATTGTCAAAATTTTGTGTTATTGTTGAAATGTTGCTTTTTTAAGACTTCTGATGATACGAACTACGGTTTCTACGAAAATATAGAATGAGTTCTGATACTACGAACTGCGGTTTAAACGAATAATCATTGACAAAATTTGGTTTATCGTTTAAATCATGCATGCTTCGGATAATACGAACTACGATTTAAACGAAAAATGATGACTTCTGATAATACGAACTACGATAAACGAAAATAATTACTGACAAAATTCGCTTTTATTGTTGAAATGTTGTTTTTTATCACTTCTGATAATACGAACTACGAATTAAACGAAAAAATGATGAATTCTGATAATACGAACTACGATTTAAACGAAAAAATGATGAATTCTGATAATAGAACAAATGGTTTAAACGAAACAATTACTGGCAACTTTTAGTTTTATAGTTGAAATGTTGCTTTTTTATGACTTCTGATAATACAAACTACGGTCTAAACTAAAAAAAAATGATGACTTCTGATAATACGAACTACGGTTAAAACGAAAAAATGATGACTTCTGATAAAACGAATTATGGTTTAAACGAAAAAAAAAAATACTGACAAAACTCACTTTAATTGTTGAAATCTTGTTTTTTTATGACCTCTGATAATACGAACTACGGTTTAAACGAAAACATGATGACTTCTGATTATACGAACTACGGTTTAAACGAAAAAATGATGACTTCTGATAATACGAACTTGAGTTTAAATGAAAAAATGATGACTTCTGATAATACGAACTACGGTTTAAATGAAAAAATTGCTGACAAAATTCACTTTTATTGTTGAAATGTTGCTTTTTATAACTTCTGATAGTCCGAACTACGGTTTAAACAAAATTACTCAGAACATTTAGTTTTATAGTTGAAATATGGCTTTTTATGAGTTCTGAGGTTTAAAAGAAAAAATTACTACTGTAACAGAATTCATTTTTTTTTTAAATCTTGCTTTTTCTTGACTTCTGATAATACGAACTATACGGTTTAAACGAACAATTTGTGACGTTCGTTGAGATTAGTCTTAACGAGATTGCACTGTAAACAACGTTAATTTTCGATACCCCAGAGTATGTACCTTTAATCCAACTCCCAAATAAAAAAGACCACTAAAGACCGACCACCAGGAGGGGTAAAACACAAATTGGGCGAATTTTCTCACACCTTTTTTACGACATTCGACTCACACCTGCCGACCTGACCCTTCGCTGACCCCTGACGTTCGTCGCCAAAAATGACCCCTCACCCCACCCCGCGCGACGCGGACACGAGTTTTAACCCGTCGTTACGCTTAATGAGCGGTTAGGATTTTTAATTAAGGTAAGGAAGGGGGGGGGAGAACAAAGGACACACGGGTAGAGGGCGCTGATTAGAGGGGCAGATGACGGGATGTGACGCTCCGTTGCACCGATCTACGATTAGGTGAATAAATAAAGGACGAAGGGGCCATTAAATTAACAATTATCAAAAAAAGGTGACGGCTAATCGACGGTGCGAACAGACAAAAGCTCCGATTAAAGTAACGGCGACTTAAATCTATATAAAATTTCGTTAATTTGAGAAGGAAGTAGAAAAAGAGACACCCCTTAACGAAATGAGCAAGCGTGATTCCCCATTTAGGGTCTGTCAAAAAATTTAAATTAAAAAAAAAATTGTCGCGTTGAATTACGGGATTTGAACCCGCGACATCTGATGGTCGTGCCATAGCGTCATGGGATGTTACTCATGTTAGGATAAGAAGAAATTCAAAAAAGGAAGTCCGCAAAATTTGACCAAAATTGGACTCTTCCCTACCCCCCACCCCACCCCCCTGTCCGCATTGTGGGCGGTCAATCAGGACTCCCCCTCCCTCTTCCCAATTCGGTCGTCCGAAAATTTAAAAAAATTGTATTCGGAAAATTTTGAAAGTTTTGTAAATTTGTACTCGGAAAATATAAGATGAACAATAAGATGAAAGGTTGAAAATTTTGCCAATTTGTGTACTGGGAAAATTTGAAAGTTGGTGAATGGACCCTAGCTGAGCTTTTAAGTTCTTTGACTTTTCCAGGTTTTTAAACCTGGAAAGTTTTTAAAAATCATCCTCGCAAAAAAATCGATAGTTATGCAAATGTACCGTATACCTCGAATATAGTTGAAAAAGTTTGAAAGTTAATTTGTATACTCGAAAAACGTGGAAATTTTTTGTTTTGTTTGATTTTGTAAATTTTGGAAATTTGTTCTCGGAAAAGTTTAAGAATTATTCCAATTTTTCCTCAATTTTTACGAATCTTTACTCGAAAACGATTTAAAATATTGCAAATTTGTACATATATAGGGAAACTTTTAAAGGTTTGCAAATGCCTGAGCTAAATGAATCATTGTTTCTAAATAAAAATGGAGCTTTTCCGTATACGACGTCGACGGTCGAACCTCGTTATGACGAATTCCGAGAGACGTCAACATTTGATTTTAAAGCGTATATATAGTTCGTATTATCGAAAGGGACTTCAACGATAAGGACTAAAGTTTCGTCGAAGTTTGAACAAAGTTCTCCCACTCCCAGACCTGCAAACCTGGAAAAGTCAGGGAACTTGAAAATAACCTGGAAGAATTGTTTATTTTGAAAAAGTCAGGAAAATTCAACGCAGTCATGGCGATCCAAAATTAATACATTTACAAGGTTATCTCAGGGCCCAAATTTACACAATTTTCCACGTTTTCCGAGTACAAATTAGCAAAATTTCCCACATTTTCCGATCAGTTTTAATTTTTAACATTTTCCGAATTCAAGTTTTTCCCATTGTAAAAATGTTCATGCAATTTTCTAAATTGTCGTTATAGCAAATTTAAAAAAAATATTTTTCAGTGTCAATTTTTTCACGTTTTCATTGGTCAGGGAAATTTTTTTAAAACATGGAAAAGTCAAGGAAGTTGAAAATGAAATTTCTAGGGGACCCTGTCAACGAAAAAAAATTAAGGGTCCTTATAGGGCGGGAACTGGAAATGAGTAACTTCGTTCTATCAGAAATTCGTATAAAGCGAGTACTTCTTAACAAGTTTACACCATATATATATATATAATACGTAGATTTGGTCATAGTTTCAAGATTAATCTCAAAAACTATATTGGAGAAATATTTCGTGACGATAATGTACGGTATATATGTTTGACCATGCAGTGTCCGCCCCCTCGTTTGACCCCATGGATGATCAATAAGTGTGCATAAACAATTACAGCAGCTTTTAATTAACATTAATGCACGAGGCTTTTAATTGATACGTACTCGTTAATAATTAAATTGTTTTTTCCTATAATTATTGGCTCTGGTCACTCGGGTTTTTTGTTTTTTTTGGATTTCGGGACTTTTTCATAAATTTCCGAGCGATTAAAGACAATAATTAAAGGTTGTCGTTGGATTGATTCTCATGCAGTAGCCAATTAATTAAAGGAAAGAAAGCACCTTAATTGGGCGCCTTGACCAAAGGCTATAATTAATTTCTGACGAGTTAATCATTAAATCGATTATTATAATGGACGGCTTTCTATTAGGCTTTTTGGCCGAAGCGTCGTTAATCGGATACGCCTACTAATAGGGATTATAATTTAGGGAAAAAACAGGGATAGGGGAATAAATAGTGGATGATCATTTTAAGCAATTTATGAAAAAAAAATTTCCGAAAAAAAAAAAGAACGGAATTGCATGGTTTTGTTTTTCTAAGATTCTTACATTTACAAATGTACAAGTTATATTTTAAAAAACATAGAACATTGAAATTATTTTGGTCAATATTTGACGTGTTTTTTGACTTTCATAGTAAATTCCAGGTTCATCCAGAAAATTAAAAATTCTGGAAAAGTCAGGAAAATTCAACGTATACTCGAATACAGATTTGCGAAATTTCCCACGTTTTCCGAGGACAAAACTGAAAAATTTTCCACATTTTCCGAGGGCATGCAAAATTGGAAAATTCTTCAAGTTTTCCGAGTACTAAATTGTAAAATTTTCCACATTTTCCAAGAAGAAAATTTTTAAAATTATTCACGTTTTCTGAGGATCAATTATCAAAATTCTTTACGTTTTCTGAGGACAAAATTACCCTCGTTTTCCGAGAAAAAAAATTGTAAAATTCTCCATGTTTTCCGAGGACAAAATTGCTAAATTCTTTACGTTTTCCGAGAAAAAATTGCAAAAATTTCATGCTTTCCGAGAACAAATTTGCAAAATTTTCCGTGTTTTCCGATGACAAAATTGCAAAATATTCCGAGGGTAAGTTTTTAAAATGTTCTACATCTTCTGAATACAAAATTGTCAAATTTAAAAAAAAAAGTAATGCCCTTTTTAGCGTTTTTCTATGTTAATTTTCAAAATTGTCAGTATAGTAAATTTTGCAAAATATATTCCTGCATGTGTCGATTATGAAAAATAAGTCAATTGTTGACATTATCATTGGCCAGGGAATTTTTTTTAAACTTGGAAAAGTCATTGAAATTGAAAATGAAATTTCTGGGGGAAACCTGATTTCGAAAGTCGCTAATTTGATTTATACAGTAAAACTTGGAAAAGTGGCCACCTGTTTATGTTGACCACTTTTTATTGTATGGTTTTTTCTAGTGTACATTTCCTTCATAAAAATTCTCTGTACAGTGACCCGTGACCACCTGTGACCTGTCTGACCAGTGACATGTGTGTTGTCTTTTTTGCAATTTTTACATTGTCAAAGAACCTTAAAAAGTGAATAGATAACGGATGAGTCACGTTACATCTTACTTTGACCCTTGGACATGATGATTATGTACTTTTTGGTTTTGTGGTTTTTACTATACGTGTATTACATGCAGTCTACACGTATAAGTGCAGTGTACATGTTTATTATGTTAATTTAATTCAGGCATTCTTCGTATAGTGACCACCTGTGTACAGTGACCAACATTGCATTTTTTTTTTGGTGGTCACTCAGGTTTCACTGTACTTTCTATTTGATTTATATTCGATTCTTGTCCTGTATATGCACGCAAACTCACCGAAAAATAAAATTGCCATGCAAGAACTCTCGATGGGAAATAAAATTGAAGATCGGTCGTTTTAATTTATATTCAGTTCATCGATCGTTGAAACCCAAAATTGAGAAAGTTCCGGGTTTTGGTTTTCTCACATTTGTCTCTCAAAAATAAAAATAAAAAAACCAAGCGAATATATAATGTACGTCGACTTTTTCTGTGAAAAGCGTCTTTTTGAAAGTCTCAGACCTGTATACGTGGTGTATAATATACGAGTTGTTTGACTTTTAAAATCATTATCATAAATTAGGAGGACAATACTCGTAATTCATTCAACGGGAAATTGGTGCGCTTTATTCAGTCTTATTTCATTGTGTTCGTTCATTTAAACTTGTAAATCAAATCGCTTTAAAAACAAAACTACAACTCGTTTCATTCGTGCATATGCTACTTACTAACTTAAGCGTTTTTTTGGTGTAGAGGTTCAACGTCTTTTATATTTAAGGAAGCGGAACAATTCGCGAATGGATAAATTTTGAACAAAATTTGGCACATTTTTAAAAAAAAATTCACAGATTTTGAACAAAAAATTCGCAAATTTTTAAATAAAACTGGCAAAATTTGATCAAAAATTCGCAAATTTTTAAATAAAACTGACAAATTTTGAACAAAAATTTGCAAATTTTTAAATAAAATTGACAAACTTTGAACAGAAATTCGCAAATTTTTAAATTCAATTAACAAATTTTTAAATAAAACTAACAAATTTTGAACAAAAATTCGCAAGTTGTTAAATACAACTGACAAATTTTTGAAAAATTGATAAATTTTTAAATAAAATTCGCAAATATTTAAATAAAATTGACAAATTTTTAAGAAAAATTCGCAAATTTTTAAATTCAATAAAAAAAAGTTGTAAATAAAGCTGACAATTTTTTTAATAAAATTGACAAATTTTGAACAGAAATTCGCAAATGTTTAAATAAAACTGACAAATTTTGAACAAAAATTCTCAAATTTCTAAATAAAACTGACAAATGTTTAACAAAAAAAAAATTTAAATAAAATTCGCAAATTTCTGAAGTGAACATCTGCATATTTTTAACACAATTCGAAGTTGTCACAATTCGCAATTTTGGGGAAAAAAAATATCGCAAATTTTCTAATAAAATTATCAAATATTTTAAGAAAAAAAAAACAACGCATATTTTTGAAAGAAACTTCGCTAATGTTTAAACAAAACAAAATTAGCAGATGATTGTGAATCGTCGTCACGCCACCAGTTCGTGCTATCAGAAATTCATATAAAACGAATTCGTCTTAACGAGGTACAACCCCAAATTACACGGTATTGCATTTGGGTAAGATAAAACACACGAAGGAGCTTTATGTTTGTAACTGTCAGGAAATCTGAAGTTCCTTTCATCGCAAATACTGACGCCCTATATTTACGACTGCTAATTACGGTTATTTAGGTTTTTGTCACATCTTTGTTGTATAAAAATTTGAAATTTCAGGATGGCGTCTGGATATATTATTACCAGGGCCTTTAATTCTAACTTTACGTTTGTTTTTATTACAGAGTCCGAGATGTTTGCCACTTGCTTCGCCTGTGGGAGGAGTCTAACCCGGACACGCCCCTCGACTACGACATGTTGCAGACGGCCGGAAGCACGTGCGACAACGGTCAGTTACCCCACCACGTGAGCACCAGACCGGAAATCGACCGATGGATGGTGGAATTTGGCGCATTTTTGCGGGAAATGGACGTTCGGCCACTGGTAGTGACCGTGGCGCGGTAAGTCATGGACTATGCTTATAGTGTCTAGACTAGATTTCCCAGAATTTCCTGAATTTTTTTTAGAATTTCCTGTAGTTAATGGGTGCGTCTTAGTAACCCTGCAATTTTTTTCACGATTCTATACTATATTTTTATTAAATTTAATGGAAAATTATTCGGTTTTCAGTGGCGCCATCCCTTGGCCGAATTGGCCTATTTTTATATTTTGCATTTGTAATTGTCACTAGGTGGCTTAGTGTCTTTCCCACTTTCAGGGCTAATTTTCCGAGTACAAATTGGAAAAATTTTCCACGTTTCCCGAGGAAAAAATTTAAAAAAATCCCACGTATTCCGAGTACAAATCTTCAAAACTTCTCCACGTTTTCTGAGTACAGATTTTCAAAATTTCCCACGTTTTCGGAGTTCAAATTTGCAAAATTCTCCACATTTCCCGAGGAAAAAATTACAAAAATCCCCACGTTTTTCGAGTAAAAATTTGCAAAATTCTCCACGTTTTCCGAGGAAAAAATAACAAAAATTCCCACGTTTTCCGAGTACAAATTTCCAAACTTCTCCACGTTTTCCGAGTACAAATTTCCAAACTTCTCCACGTTTTCCGAGAATTTTTTTTCAAAATTCTGCACGTTTTCCGAGTACATATTTTTTAAATTTTCCTATGTTAATTTTCAAAATTGTCATTATAGTCATTGGTCAGGGAATGTTTTTTTAATAACCTGGAAAAAGTATAATCCTGATTATAAATGTATTGTCCATAGAGATGGTAACATTTTTGAGAAAATACTTTAGTTTAAATGGCGCGCATTTTGGTCATATTTGTTTTTTCTGACCATGCAACTTCACGTATGAAAAGTCATTTAAAATCTTTGAATTATTGCCCTTGAAATTCATGACTCGGGAATTATCCCCACGCAGCACTGACTCCCTCCGACGGCTTGATTTTAATAAGAAATGTTGGTCCGAGGGCAAAACTTTTCCGAAAATTTATGGTTTTTCTCGTATCTGGCTCATCGTTAGGACGCCCCGAAATCACCAGAGATTTTGGGATTTTTAAATGTTCGTTTTTGGGCTCCGAATTCAACCCCCCATCGAGTTTGAATTTGTTATTTATGCAGGAGGGGGACCCACGAGATGAGGGGCAAGGGAGTCTGAGCACGTCCGAAATGTAGATGGGCAACCTGACTCACGGATCGCCCCCCTAAAATAATGCCCAAAAAAATTGAAGTTTTTTGCTGGCCTCGCCTCTGGACCCCACGCACATCCATCATGTGGGCATGCAAACGCGGCGTTAGGTGCGCTGCTACATGGTGCGGGGTGACCACCGTTTTAAGTCTACCCCTGGAAAAAAAAACAAAAAAAAATGTTGATCCCCACCCCTTTTCGGTAATTTTTTTTAAATCGACCACTTTTAATTCAGGGTTCCCTCAGACCTAAAAAACCTGGAAAAGTCAGGGAACTTGAAAATGTCTGGAAAAGTCAGGGAAGAATGGTTTATTGTGAAAAAGTCAGGGAAATTCAACGCAGTCATGGCGATCCAAAATTAATACTTTTCACGAGGTTAGCTCAGGGCCCATTTTCCGAGTAGAAATTTGCAACAATTCTCCATATTTTCGGAGTAAAGATTTGCAAAATTTTCCACGTTTTCCATGTACAAATGTACACAATTTTCTACGTTTTCTGAGTATTAATTTGTAAAATTTTCCACGTTTTATGAGTAGAAATTTGCAAACTCTTCCACGTTTTCCGAGTACGAATTAGCAAAATTATCCACGTTTCCCTGTACAAATTTTCAAATGTTTTCTGAGGATTAATTTGTAAAATTTTCCACGTTTTATGAGTAGAAATTTGCAAACTCTTCAACGTTTTCCGAGTACGAATTACCAAAATTATCCACGTTTCCCTGTACAAATTTTGAATCGTTTTCTGAGTAGGCCTATTAATTTGTAAAATTTTCCACGTTTTCTGAGTAGAAATTTGCAAACTCTTTCACGTTTTCCGAGTACGAATTAGCAAAATTATCCACGTTTCCCTGTACAAATTTTCAAAACTCTCTAGGTTTTCAGAGTACAAATTTTCCACATTTTCCGAGGATAAAATTGCAGAATTTCCCACTTTTTCCTAGCACAAATTTGCAACGTTTTCCGAATACAAAATTTTTCCATTAAAAAAAAATTTCATACGATTTTTTAACTTTAAATAAATATTTTCCGGTGTCAAATTTGCAAAATACGTCAATATTTTACGTTGTCATTGGTCAGGGAATTTTTTTTTAAACCTGGAAAAGTCAGGGAAGTTGAAAATGAAATTTCTGGGGGAACCCTTAATTTGTCGCCTTTAGTCGCCTGAAACCCAGCCACCAAACCTGGGTCCAAAGATGAGGTTTTTGGAGTTGTTTCCGTGGTTTCTGTCCATGCCCCCCATTATTTTGATGGTACTTCGTATAAGTATCATGAGTTTTAAGTCTCCTAAAAATATTGCGGCAATAACAATCGTAAACTTTTATTCTATAGAAATTGAACTAAAAAAACTGGAGAGGGATAGAAGTAATAACGGTTAAACTTGGTCGTAGAGGCAACGACAATGTTGTATTCGGAAAAAGTGGGAAATTTAGCGATTTTGTCCTCGGAAAATGCGGAAAATTTGTACTCGGAAACCCTAGATAATTCTGAAAATTTGTTCACGGAAAACGTGGATAATTTGGATAATTTGTGCTCGGAAAACGTGCAAAATTTTTCAAATTAATACTCAGAAAACGTGAAAAATTATGTAAAGTTGTACTTGGAAAACGTGGAAAATTTTGCTAATCTGTACTCCGAATATGTGGAAAGTTTTTGCAAATTTCTAGTCGGAAAATTTAAAAATAAACCATTCTTCCCTGACTTTTCCAGGTCTGGGGGAGCCCTGGATGAAGTTCGTGCTATCAGAAATTCGTATAACTCGAGAAATTAAATTCGCAAAAACATAGGATATAACCAATTTTTATAACGAATTAAAGGAAATTTCGAAGAATGAAAATGAATTCAATGACCTTTTGATTTCTTTATAATTTAGATCGAGTGACGATGATTATTGTCCTCCGGAAGACGTTGATTACATTCAGGAAAAAGCCATCGCGGCGCTCACGGAACTCTACGGTCCACTCCATGTCCAGTTGGCTTACCTTGACCAGGACAGCTCCACGTAAACAAAGTTTGGTTCAATATCAATTTAAAGCACTGCTTCCTTTACCACACATATTTCAATTTCGTATTTGTCTTTTTTTTCTCTATTTTAGGCAATGAGCGCCGAGAAATTTCCGAAAAGCTCATCGTTCCGAAATACCAGATTTATCACTCATTTTTTTTTCCAACTTAATATGACATAAAATATTGAGCGATTATGACTTTACAGCAATTAAATGTTATTTGGTTTTCAACAAAATTGATTAACTATTCCAGGGTTCCCTCAGAAATTTGGTATTCAACTTCCCTGACTTTTCCAGGTTTTTAAACAAATTTCCCTGATGTTATCCACGATTTTGCAAGATCGACCACGTTTCTGAAAAAAGTTTAAACATTTTTTTCAAAATTTCACATATTATTTTTCGGGAAATGTTGAGAATTATGCAAATTTCTCCTCAGAATCTGTTAAAAACTTTACAAATCTGAACTCGAAAACAGTTGGAAGTTTTGTAAATTTGTGATCGGAAAACGTGGAAAAGTTTGCAAGTTTGTCATCAGAAACTTTTGAAAATGTTGCAAATGTGTCTTCGGAAAACTTGAATTTTGCAAATTTATTTTTGGAAAATAAGGAAAATGAGGAAAGATTTTGGAAAAGGAAAATTCTGCAGATTGGATCTCTATAATTGAGAAATTTAGAATCATTGGAAAATTTAACGAGGTTGTCATCGGAAACTGTGGAAAATTTAGCGAGGTTGTCATCGGAAACTGTTGCAAATTTTCTTCGGAAAACCTGGGAAATTCTGCAAATTTGACCTGAGAAATTGAGAATCATTGGAAAATTTAGCGAGTTTGTCATTGGAAACTGTTGGAAATGTGGCAAATTTGTCTTAGGAAAACATGGAAAATTCGGCAAATTTGACCTGAGAAATTGAGAATCATTGGAAAATTTAGCGAGTTTATCATTGGAAACTGTTGAAAATTTTGCAGATTTGTCTTCGGAAAACGTAAAATCCTGCAAATTTTTCTTCGGAAAAAGTGGAAAATTCCGCAAATTCGTCCTCTGAAATTGAGAATTTTGCAAATTTGTAGTGGGAACATTTAAAAAAGTTTTCAAATGAGCCCTGAGCTAACCACGTGGAAGCATTAATTTTGGACTGTGACAACATTAATACGCTGAATTTTCCTGACTTTTCCAGGTCTGGGGATATCCTGTCACAGTCACTTCCAGAATATAACAACATCAATTCAATTCAAATTCAATTGAACTCAGTACCCTATTATCAGTAAATAAATACCATGTGGTAGGGGGGTGTAATCCATCAACCCAAATTATTTGGTAGTTACCACCGCGTTAGTGTGGACCCCAACATCATTTCAAAATTGAATTTCGTGAAGCTTAAGGCTATCCTTTGCCGGAGTATTAATTTCGTAAATCGAATGATGCAAATTCCACAACTTTTTTAAATGCGATAAATTTGCAACATTTTCAACAGTTACCAATGACAAACTCGCAAAATTTCCCAATGATTCTCAATTTCTTGAGAATTCTTAAGACGAGTAAGGTGGCTTAGAGGTTAGCATCCTCATCTTGCATTCAGTAGACCCAGGTTCGATTCCCGGGTCGGCTATCCTCGATTATGGTTTTTCATTGTTTCCCACAATTCCTCAGCAGGCGAATGCTGAGATGGTTCCTATATTGAATCGGCCATGACCATCTTCCCATCCCATCCTCGACTTCAAAGTCCTGGTAATTACGAGAAAATTAACAAAATTGTGATGTTGGGGTCCATCATGACCAGACCGCTTAGTTTGACTTAACTCGTATAATGATGATCCCCTGCCAAATGGTACTATGTACTGACTGCAGGGTAAAGAATTGAATTGAAAGAAAAGTGCATGAACTTAATTCTTCCTTGAATGATAAATTTTCACCACGAAATTCTAATGCAACTTATTTATTTCAGTATTTTGGTGGATTATCCTTTGCATAATCCATCACTATACAGCTCCACAGTTTTCATAAAAAAAATCAGACATTTCTTAAAACAAAAATAAATTATTTCATTTTTCTTTCGATGAATTTGGCCCATGGTCATTGATCATCGTGAAATTTCAGTTTCCTTTTCAGATTTCCAATAGCAGAGAACTGCTTTTTCATCGGCCGTTACAGCCCATTCCTCCTGGAAACGAAATCAAAATTAGAGAAGAGCGGCAATAACCTTTAAACCTTTTACAGGGTTCCCCCAGAAATTTCCTATTCAACTTTCCTGACTTTTCCAGGATTTTAAACAAATATCCCTGACCAACGACAAAATTGACGTATGAGATGTTATCTGCGTCAAAAATCGTGTTTTGCTCATTCACATTGTTTGGTTCCTCACTTGAGCTACCTCCGACCAACTTGGAGACTTTAGGTTATGAATTTTTGGTAATAGTTCTGGCTGAACCCCAGACACCACTGAGGAGACTATGCTACACTTAACCAGAACTGTCGTTTATGTCAGTCTACGGACCGGAGGGCCATGGAATCGATATGACACATCGATATTTTGCAAAATTAGCATGAACCTTTTTTGAAAATGTTACACAAGTTTTTGCAAAAATTTGTGCTCGGAAACGGCAGTACATTTTGTTCTTGGAATTTATTGCAGATTTTTCCTCGGAAACTGTTCAAAGTTTTACGAATCTATTCTCGAAAACAATTAAAAATTTGGTAAATAGGTGCTCGAAAAGCTTGGAAAATTTCGCGAGTCTGTCTTCGGAAACTGTCACAATTTTGCAAATTTGTCCTCGGAAATTGTTGACAATTTTGCAAATTTGTACTAAATTTTTTTTAAAAAAGTATGCAAATGGGCTCAAGCTAACAATACACATAGAAGCATTAATACTCTGAATTCCACTGATTTTTTTTCAAAATAATTCATTCTTCCCTCACTTTTCCAGAAATTTTCAAACGGTGATAAAGATTTTCGTAAGATCTAGATTTAAAATAAGTATACCTTGGCATCCCACGTTGCGCAAACCAATGGGGCTTTGTGCTGTTTGATGAGTGAGGAATGCCTGGTCAAGCTGTGGTCATCGTTGATTTCAATAAGAATGGCATCGTTTTCCCTGAAAATGCAGTAAACGAACTTTAGATATGATGTTTTAGGTCTGCGCGAGAAAATCGGTTCTAATTTATCAATTCAATTCAATTCTTTACCCTGCAGTCAGTACATAGTACCATTTGGCAGGGGGGATCATTATACGAGTTAAGTCAGACTAAGCAGTCTGGTCATGATGGACCCCAACATCGCAATTTAGTTAATTTTCCCGTAATTACCAGGACTTTAAGACGAGTATGGGATGGGATGGGAAGATGGTCATGGCCGATTTAATATAGGAACTAGCTCAGCATTCGCCTGGAGGGATTGTGGCAAACCATGAAAAACCACAATCGAGGATGGCCGACCGGGAAATCGAACCAGGGTCTAACGAATGCAAGACGAGGATGCACGTAAACAGTGAGAATGTTTTTGCTTTTCTGGTATAAATGATGTCCGAACTGCGTATCATAAGTTATCATTCAAAGACCCTTCCAGATTATATTTGTATTTGCGAGAAATCTTCCGTAGACATATCCATTTACTCACTTTCCAGCTGCGACGAGTGTCGGCATACCCTTTTCTTGACGACTCTCTAAATTGATGAATTGCGATGGCGGAGCAACCAGCTGGAATCGAGAAAATGAGATTGAATTTTGCATATCCGAAGTTGAAAACTGTATTCGAAAATCAGTAAAGACCGAGTATATCACCTTCAATTCTTTGGCTATTGAATCTCTGTCGTACGATTTTATGATTTCCGCCTGAAAATATATGTCATATTATTATGAAAATATTATGTCAAATTCATTTATTAGTTTCCAGACATTCAAATGCTCGTAAAAAATACACCAGTTTGTTTTAATGTATACATAGATTCTAAAATTAATCTTTGAGGGAGTGGACGTCGAGTGTCCTATACTTTGCTGGAAAAAAAGTAAGATTAAAGATAAAAATACGCACATCTTCGACGTTCCAAAGTTGAACCGTTTCCATGTGAGTTAAGCAAGCGATGCAAGTTCCTCCTTGGCACCACCTTAAAATGTCCTGGGAGAGAAAAGTCTTTCGATCAGCTTTACGTCTTTCTTACAGTTATGCATTCTTCCATCTAAAAGCCTGGCACTACGTGATACGCACCACTGACGATTCGGTGTTAAACGTGTTTTGCAACGCATCGTCTTCACAGGGTTTGCTTATGTCGAAGATGTTGATGAGGCCATCCGTAGAGCCACTGGCCAGCGAGTTGGGCTGGTCAGGGTGGAAGCAAGCCTGCGTGATGTCGTCCGTGTGCGAGTCGGAGTAGCCACCTAACAACTTTGGACTTCTCACGTCCCTGCAAGAATACGTATTAAGAGAGAATGTGCGGACTGACCGCTCGAAACGCCAAAAGGATGCGAGGCACGCCACTGACCAAAAGAGCAGGAAAACGTCCGTGAAGATTGTTTCCGTGCCACCTGTCACAAATGCGCCGTTGCAGCTGACGTCGAAGCTACTCAGCCCCTTCAGTTTTCCACCCGACTTATCTAATTGGATAATGAAAAAAGATAGAGGTGAGTTGACTGCATAGAATATTAGATGCGGAGTCTTTCAGAGCTCTTTTTACAGGGTTCCCCTAGAAATTTCATTTTCAACTTCCCTGACCAATGACAACGTGAAAAAATTGACACTGGAAAAACATTTTTTTTAATGGGATAATCTTGTACTCGAAAAATGTTAATAATGTGTGCTCGGAAAAAGTGGGAAATTTTACCTCGGAAAATGTGAAAAATTTGTATTCGGAAAACATAGAGAATTTTAAAAATTTGTACACGAAAAACGTGGAAAATTTTGCTAATTTGTTCTCGGAAAACGTGGACACTTTTGCAAATTTGTACTCAGAAAACGTGGAAAATTTTGCAAATTAATACTAGGAAAACGTGGAAAATTGTGTAAATTTGTACATGGAAAACGTGGACAATTTTGCAAATCTGTAGTCCGAAAATGTAAATTTTTTTGCAAATTTCTACTCGGAAAATGGGCCCAGAGCTATAACCTTGTGGAAGTATTAATTTTGGATCGCCATGACTGCGTTGAATTTCCCTGAATTTTTCAAAATAAACCATTCTTCCCCGACTTTTCCAGGTCAATTTCAAGTTCCCTGACTTCTCCAGGCTTTCCAGGTCCGGGGAACCCTGTTTTAGTATCGAATGTCAACTTGTTCAGGGTTTTGGCTACTTGCAAGTGGCTTACCTTGGAACTGTTGAACTGACCGTCCTTGCTTTATGTCCCAAATACTGAAAAAACCCGAAGAAAAAGTTTTATCAGACATTACGTTCTATTATTGATTAACAATAGTTCTTATTAAGTGAGATGACGTACCAAATTGTTCCATCCAACGAGGAAGAATAAAGTACGTTTGGATCAGATTTGCTGAATTTTAACCCCGTAATCGTTTTCGTGTGGCCTGAAAAGCGCAATTTAACATATTAATATTAATAAAAATCTAATTACAATTTTATATTTGTCCTTATTTTAACTTATTCTAATTTTTTCAATTTTTCTAAGAGAAATTAAACCGGGTTAACCCTGAAATTTCATATTTAACTTCCCTGACTTTTTCAACGTTTTTAAACAAATTTTCCTGACCATGAATGAAATGATATCCACGATTTTGCGAAATCTACGCAAGACAACTTGATATTTTTCAACATATACTAATATCTACATGTATGTTTAAAAAAAAAATTAAAATTAGCACGAAATTTTTGTGAAAGTTTTACAAATTCGTACTTTGAAAAAGGTTGAGAAGTTTGCATATTTTTCCTGGGAATCTGTGAAAAATTCTGCAATCTACTCGAAAAACGTGGAAAATTGAGCACAGTTTTTCTCGGAAACTGTTGAAATTTTTTTTGATTTTCTACTCGGAAAACAATGGAAAATGTTGGAAATTTGTCTTCGGAAACTGTTGAAAATTTTGGATTGCGAAAACATTAAAAAACTGAATTTCCTTGGCTTTTTCCGGTCCGGGGGAACCCTGTTAAATATTTCTGAATAGAGTACCTAAAATTAAATCATAAATATTTAATTTCTTCTAAATTCAACAGGGTTCCCCCAGAAATTTAATTTTCAACTTCCCTGACTTTTCCAAGTTTTAAAAAATTTACCTGACCAATGAATGACAACGTGAAAAATTGACAGTGGAAAGTATGTTTTTAAATTTACTAACGACCATTTTTAAAATTAACTTAGAAATATTTTTAAACATTTTTAACAACTGCATGAACATTTTTTAAAATGGGAAAATTTTGTATTTGGAAAATGTTGAAAATTTGTGCTCGGAAAAAGTTGGAAATTTCGCAATTTTCTCCTCGGAAAACGTGGAAAATTTGTACTCGGATAACCTAGAGAATTCTGAAAATCATTATTCAGAAAACGTGGAAAACTGCGTAAATTTGTACATGGAAAACGTGGAAAATTTTGCAAATCGGTACTCCAAAAATGTGGAAAAATTTTGCAAATTTCCACTCGGAAAATGGGCCTTGAGCTAACCTCGTAGAAGTATTAAGCCTTGTTCGCACAGACACCTAAGTGTCTCTTAAGTCTGAAAAAAATAGGAGAGACTCACCTAAGTGGACGTGCGAATGCAACTCTCCTAAAAAAACTTCTCTTAGTTAGGAGAGTCCTAAAGTTAAGAGACTCCTAAGTGATTGTGATGTCACACTATGCAGTCCAGTAATTTCCATGATAGTCTTTTATCCCTAAGCAATGGATAATCGCCCATTGTGGAATTATGTGAGTTAGAGTTAGGCGAGTCGTGCGAATGCTACTCTCTTAGCTAAGTGAACATTTAGGTGTCTGTGCGAACAAGGCTTTAATTTTGGATCGCCACAACTGCGTTGAATTATCCTGACTTTTTAAAAATAAACCGTTCTTCTCTGACTTTTGCAGGTCATTTTCAAGTTCCCTGACTTTTCCAGGTTTTTCAGGTCTAGGGGGAACCCTGTGGTGCAGTACAGGCATTTACCGGCGTATTAATTGCTACGCGAAAAATAATGTTTCACCTTTGAGCTTGGTGATTTTATTTAGATTTTCTCCTTTGTAAATGGCTATCGAGTGGTCAGCGAGTGCTGCTGCCGTGGCGATCAAGCGCTCACCGCCCTCGTCGCACGTGGCCATGCCGTGATTGTTTATGTTGGTGTCCATGGTAACGGGAGCCTCGCACGCGACGCGATAGTGGCGCCGCCTGTCGTCTTCGAAAACTCCTTCCATTTTTCGGTGGTCACGTGCCCGGCGATGTTCGCGTTCGAAATCCTTCTTCTACGGAAACAAATCGTTAAAATAGTTTAAAAATCTGAAAAACGGGTCTCCCGGAGCACTGGCGATCTCTAAAAAACGACGATTGGAAGTAAGTATATCTGCGGGCGAAGCGAATCGAGTGTCGTGCGCATTGTAGTTTCAAAAATGAGCGGCATTTAAATTAGGCCTAACTGGGTTATATCGTATACGTTTCTTTTACGCCACATTAATAATGCCCCCGTCTCATTGAACAACACGATCGCCGATTTAAGCATTACATCAATGCTGATGTAAAATGGGACAGTAACCGATGTCGGAATAAATGAAAATAAGCGATACGAGAGTGGAACATGCGTAGCTTACCTGGACCTCTTTGCGCTGTCTGCTTCAAATGAATTTGTGACGTAGTCTACAGGGGTGTCTCATAAAGACGCGAGCTTCTTGACTCAATTTTGCTTTTGAAGTACAGTAGAACCTCCGTAAGTTGACCACCCAAGGGCGAAAATAAAATGGTCAACATAGGGAGGTGGTCAACATATGGAGAACGTATGCTTTTATTGGAGAATAGCATACAAAATC
>JAQGBX010002766.1:0-19250 GCA_034698745.1 Megaphyllum sjaelandicum | reverse complement strand
GGAACTATCTCAGCATTCGCCTGGAGGAATTGTGGGAAACCATGAAAAACCACAATCGAGGATAGCCGACCCGGGAATCGAATCTGGGTCTACCGAATGCAAGACGATGATGCTAACCTCTAAGCCACCTTGCTCTGGTTGTGAAGAAAATTTAATTCAATTCAATGAAATAAACACAAAGATTACTTTTCCAATACGGAGTCTTAAATATATAAAGATCAAAACAATCATCCATGAAATACAGTAAAAAAGTTTCACGAGGAACTTGATCACTTGTAAATAATTGGAGTTCAATTCAATTCTTTACCTTGCAGCCAGTACATAGCACCATTTGGCAGGGAATGGGGGAGGGGGAAGGGGAAGGGAAGGACAAAACCTCATACAAATTAAGTCAGACCCCAACAACACAATCACAACTTATTTATATTTTCCGTACTTGGGGCTTTAACGAGGAGGATGGGATTGGACAGGAAAACGATCATGGCCGATTTAATATATGTACTATCCCAGCATTCGCCTGGAGCTAAGAATTGTGGGAAACCATAAAAACTACAATGGAGGATAACTGACCGGGAATCGAACCTTGGTCTACCGAATGCAAGACAAGAATGCTAACCTCTTAGGCCACCATAAATAAAAATTATAAAAATTATATTTCTTCAGCAGAAAATAATTTCTATAAATGTTTCCAAGAACGTAATATTGCGGGTCTACTGTAGTGATAGTTTTGAAACAAAATTAACAGCGGT
Source organism: Megaphyllum sjaelandicum (assembly GCA_034698745.1). NCBI lineage: Eukaryota > Metazoa > Arthropoda > Diplopoda > Julida > Julidae > Megaphyllum > Megaphyllum sjaelandicum. The sequence continues at coordinate 18,501 of JAQGBX010002766.1, read as the reverse complement.
TAAAGTTAAGTTATTCTTATAGTTATAATATTACATTTTGTTGTAATAATATTGCATTTTATTAACGATAAAATGCGACATTTTTTTTAGTCCAACCAAAGCACAAATGCGGGAAAACTTACTTCCTATACTGTGGACTGGAACGAAATTTGGCAATGTCAAAGCTGGGTGCATGGGGCATGTGAATGATGAAGGCGTTAGGAAGAACCACAAATTCGTAACTAAAATAATGAAAAATTAAGGTGTAAATTAGTAAAATTGCAAGCTGGAGCAAATGTCCTCAGTCCAGTGCATTTACTGACCCCTGAGCGTACAGTTCCATGCTATGGGACACCTTATTCCAACCAAACCCAACAAAACGTCGGTCGTATTCAGGAACATCCCTCCTCACCACCACATAGGGTTCGAAATCGGATTCCCAATTTACCTAAAAATAATAATGGCAGCTAAAATAGAATGTCTGGCAAGATGGCCGTTTTTAGTATCCTCACAATAACCTTGTAGGGTGTTGTGGCAGTTCTCCATTTTGCGTAATTTGTAGGAGCATGCCCTTTGGTCCACACATGATACCTGCACAAGACATTTATAAGAATTAATTAGAAAAAGATACACTCAACCAACTTTTTGGTTAAAATACAGGGATATTTTGACTAAAAAAATAAGGGTTGTACAGAAACTTAAAATATATACCAAAAATATAATAAAAGAAATATCGGAAGTTTCATTTTATTCACATTGCATTAACACATGCAAAATAAATTTGAAATTTCTCAAAATGGACATGGTTAAGGAACACATATTAAAAAGACATCCGTTAAACAAATCTTATGACCAATAACTATCTAAGTATCAAGGATCTCTGTTGGTTGCATTAATAATTGGCATAACCGTGCAAACTTGCCTAAAAGTAAACAGTGTCCCCATGTCCAACATGGACAACAGTTCGGCCTTAGAATGAGGGAATTTGAGGCGATATCGCTGCGTTTCAAAAGCAGGAACAATTAGAGCCTAAAGCAAACGGAAGTCTAAGTGAAATGAACAAAACATTGCAATGTTGGCAAATGCTTGATACCACATCATTTACAGTTTTACCTTTTTCCTTGTCCCCATATCCATATTTGATATGGATCGTTTCAGATATTCATAGAGTCCAGTCATAGGTAAGAAATCTATGTCCGTAAGAAATACATAAGGAGTGGTCACCTGCTGCAGAGCCACGTTTCGCAAGAAGTTGACCGGATAAAATTGCTAAAAAGTTTGCAGGTCATTTAGCGGTTAGTTTAAATAATAGAAAATTATAAATGTGTAAAATTTACGAAGCCATGTTTGCTGGTTCTCACCCCATCTTTATATACAATGTGATATCCGACGTTCTTACGGTCCTTCAAAATATCCGAACCAAGAGCATAGCTCAAGAATTGCTGGGCCTCCGCGTCAGACATATACAGGGCAAAACTGATGGGACCTAAATTATAAAAAAAAACTATATTGCAAGTAATTTATAATAAGTGTTAAAATCAGATAATTGAATTGTGTAATTTCCATAAACATCTAAATGCAAAATGAAAGATAAGCATTTATGGCCCATAAATGGAACAAATCTGCAATTTTTTGTGACTACATAGTATGGCATAGTTAATTACCTTCCCAGTGTTTGCAGAGGGCTTCAACCATCTGCAATCTATCCATGGACAACTGTGCCACCAGTGTGACGTCATTTCCATCAGCACTCTTCATTAATTAAGTAGAAATTAAAATATCAACAAGTCTGAAACATTTTATACAAAAACCGACAAGATGACAATGTGGAAATGTCTTACCGGTTCATAATCATAGTCGATGTAGTAAAGGTGGGTGCGGTGTTGTGCTACTTGAGCTCTCCTAAATTCATAGCATGGATCATCTTCATCGATGGCATTCAGCTGCACTAGTACCAGTGTCTGTCGTGTGCTGTTGCAACCGAACAGCTCACGGCACAATAGGTTGCCATCATATTCCAAGAAAGTTAAGTAAAGATTACGAAAAAACTCCACATGCTTGTTTTTCACCTTCAATTTTTTAGGAGAGTTCCAGTGAATAATCTGTAAATGATTTTGAAAACATAAGTCGGTAGTAAAAAACTAAAATAACAAATCAATGATTTTTAAAACATAAGTCAGTAATAAATAACAAATCCTAAATTATTTTCATTTAAGTTACCTTCAAATCAGTGACCTCGCTGTAGCACAGTTCGCTGCGTGTGTTATCACTAAGCTGCACGTTCCATTGACATGGTAAATGATAAATTAGGTGAGGATTCTGCTTTAGGACGGCATTGAAAATATCCTGGAAGCGAGAGTATCATAAAAATTAAAAAAAAATACAATTAAAATACATTTGAAATTTCTGTAAAAAACGAAACTTTTTCTTCAGTATGAGAATTACCATGAGAAAATAAGGTAATGCAACAGTCGCAAAGTCACAACTTATAATTAATGAACTGGTTTTCAGTTAAAGAGCCCTATTCTAAATAGTCATGTGGTATATACAGTATGTTGCCTCTATATTAGAATGAGATGTGAGGGTTATTCATTAGGTTTCCGCAATCATTTCTTTAAAAAAAAAGGATATATAGATTTTAATGAAATTTGTTCGAAAAATTCTTCGATCATTCCTGAACATATTTCCGCACTAATGGATATCTTTCAAAAATTGCATGTGCTTCAAATTTGAAAGCAAAAATGAACTCCGGGGAGATAGTGACTCAGTAGGGATCTATTGTTCGTTTTTTTAAACTTTTGAAGGCATTTCGTGAGCAGAAATGTGTGAAATATTTAAGGTCCAAGTAATGTCTAAAAATTGGGTCTATGAGTGGATTGAAAAGTTCAGAAATGGGCAGATAACTGTTAAATAAGTCCAGAGATCGAAGTGAACGGCCATGGTCTGTCAAAGACGCTGATTTGGAAGCTTTAGCTTAAACATGCCAAAATCACGCCTAACGTAAGACCTCATAAAGAAATCCAATACATTATTGTCGTGCAGTAGGGGGATGCGAATGATAGTGTGCATCTACCTTTAGAGCATTATTTGAATTTTTCATAGGGCATGAGTATCACATACAGTACAAGTTTACCAAACCATGATGCCCAAATTTATTAATAGAAAAAAAATACATTATTTATAATGTAACGATTTATAGTGATACAACATTTTTGCCTCGAGCTTCATTACCAGGACTAATTGTTTGTAAATAAAAAAATAAGAAATTAACTTTTAGTTAATGCAGGTAAAGCAATTCTATGTTGATGATAAACAGCTCATAGTCATCCCTTGGGTCAATCTAATGTGGTCCTAAGAACATCAAGTATGAACACTTCTTAGCAATAATTAATTTGGATTAGCAATGTACCAATCATATCATAAAAATATATTAATCAATCATATTTTAAAGAAATAAACAGAGGTAAATTGTTCACCTGGTCTGCGAGTTGTGTGCTGAACATGCTAACCAATTCTTTTTCGGCAATCATTCGCCACAGCTGCATCCAATTTATATTGCGAAGCTTTTGTAAGTCTAATAAAATAACTCCGGTATTAAAACCTCTTCCCTGAAAAAAACATATGAAAACGTTAATTCTAAAAAATAATAATTGCAATAATATTCCAATTTCCAGTAGAGCAATACTAACTAAGGCAGGCCAGGGCCTGTGATTCTTCCACAGCTTTCCCAAATACCAATCGCTTTGGTTCTCCACCAATCCAACGGCCTTTGCAAAGAAATGCAGCAATAATTAAACAAAGTGCAATTGTTAAAATGAAGTTATAAAATCAAGGTCATGGCTGCCTACCTGTTTTCCACTGAACTTGCTGAATAGTTTCCACAACTCTAAGATGTCAGTGGCAAAGGTTACGTCTGTGTCTAATACAATGACTTTCTGCAGGGTATCGGGAAGTGTCTTCGGCAAAGTTAGCTTCATTAAACCGAAAATCCCAGAATAATGTTTGTTGGGAATCCATGAAACTTCGCTTTGGATGTTATCAGTCAGATAGAAACTCACATCCACTGTAACAAAACAGTTTCACAGTTAATCAAGCCCAAAACGTAAATATCGAGTACAGTTTAGGGTCATCCTGCGCATTTGACCAACTGAGCAGGCCATTGTCATATTCCCCATGGACAACTTAAACTAAGGCGCCTTTTACGCGCATGTCTCAGACAGATTGGGGTTGCTACAACAGCTGCATGACTAAAAATGTCGCGACTATTTATTCCGATGCTCCAGGGGCAAAAAACTGCATAGGAACAATGTTCAATTTAACTCGAACGAGCTGGGAAAAGAAATTATGGTCACAGTTGTAACAGGCTCAACCGTAGGGTGAGTACCAAGCCTAAGGGCGTTAACTATACTCTCATAGGTATCAGGTTAACCGTGTTTTGCACAGATTGTGTGTTTATATCCTACCTGCTGGCACCATCCAAGTGTTAAACAGAGTCTGAAGGATGAGTTGTGCGATTGAATCAGAAACAAAGTGAAAATGCAATGGATTGCGGCGATAGAAGAGAATGCTTTTGACCAGAGTGACCACGCTGCGACTAGAATTATACCCAGCACACACGATGGTGACATGAACAACCTCGCACTTGGGAATATCCGGTTCCTAAGCAACAGACAAACAATGAAACAATCAAGAAAAGTATCTTCTTCTAACTGAAAATGTTAAAGGCATAAACATAATACATATAATACCAAAAATGCTAAATTATTTGATACTGTGCCAAACATTTAACCAAGCAATCTTTCCAACAAAATTAATCAGTATTAAAATAAGATTTTTTGTTTCATTTTTCCCACTTTTTTATATTGCTTTAAGTATTTGTTCATTGTTTCACATTTGTTTCTTAATTTGAATAAAGTGTTCTTATAGCCTTAAGAATATTTAACCTCCCATAAAATGGAGTATATTATCTTCCTTAAGTTATTTCAATTTTAGAAAGGTTTAAATTTTCCTGTTTATTCAAAAAAAAAACCTTGTGCCACTTGGCAAGAATCGTCCAAAAAAAAAGCGTTGCGTTTAATTTTAACGCCTTTGATTTTGGACCCTTTCCAAACTTGTTTACTTTATTTCAAATAAACTTTTCTAAAAAGAAATTACTTTGGACAGATGAACCTTACTACGTTTATTCAATGACTAACATTTGGAATGGAAAACCAGACATGTCTGACTAATTTTCTCCATTTAGTTTTCTATAATAATGATGTCTGCAAATTGGTGGAGAAATTAAAATGGCAAAGAAATTAAGTTAAAAGTATTGCTAATTGATGCCAGTAGTCACTGGAAATTAAACTTAAGTCAATTACATAAATGTATGGTTCCTGAAACATAAACGCATGTAAGAACATACGTTTATGTTTCCTGGAACAATTAAGTGGCAACAATTAGCATCAATAAGTTCCTCTATGTTTCCTCCATTGCCAATGCAGCTTTATCGTAATTTCATATTCTATATAAAGATAAACTACAATCTATTACATGGCTGTGCAATTGGTATGAACAATAATACATCCATGGGCAGAATTACAAAAGATCAGACTTATATTTAATCACCTTATTGGCACATCCTGAGCGCGAAGAGTCTTCACTGTAATTATACGTATCCGCAGTTTCGTTATTGGATCCATCCGACATAAAACTCATTAGTTGATTTTGGGAAATACTACAAAAAAATCACAACCAAACCACTGTTTAAAAAATATAAATTTAATAACTGTCGAATGACAATGATTTCAATTTATTATCGCAAATACCTGAGCTGTCTCCTAAGCAGTTGATTCTGCTCTTCCATTTCCCTGACTCGTTCTGCAAGCCTGGCTTCTCTCCCCGTGAAACCCAAGATATTGTCTGCCGTAAGTTCAGAAGCTAGATAGAAAAAATAGTAATTTAAAAAGCATATCATACTTTAACAAAAGAAGTTGAAGAAGCATTGAACACAACTCAATGATTACTGTTAGCAAAAGAAGATGGATGTTTTGTGAGGACATAAAGGGGTATTAATGAATTACAAGTAAGCATAATATCACTGTATCTCAACCAATATTACACAAATTTTAACATAAATTTAAAATCGAGCGTCAAATAGAAGTAACAGAGGAATGTAAGAATTTTTTCAGACATTATTCATTTCTTCTAAAGAAGTGCTTGTTTCAATTACAAGCTTGATTTTATTAACATCTAATGAAATGTATTTCCTCATTACAGTTTCTAAACATTTCACTTTTCCTTTTACTATTCCATGTCATGTCTTTTCAATATCCCTGACAATTCCAGGTTTTCCAGTCTGAACCGTAGCTGGGTTAATTGACTTGCGGTCCATATCGACAAAAAACTTTAGAAACTTACAATTTAGTAAATGCATTTTATGTAATAAAATTGTTTCTGAAAATTAATTTTGTGTAAATTATTTTTAGCTTTAAAATAAATTTACAATTATTGCATAAAAAACTACATTTCCCCAAACTATATTTTCAGAAACAATTTTATTACATTTTATTAAATTTTAATTTAAAAAATAATCATTTATTCAAATCTAGGAATTCAAAATTTGTATAGCTTGTAACATGAAAGTTATTTCCAAATATTGTGCATATGTATTTTTAAATATACATGTACAGTATATTCTAAAATATATTTTTTAAAAATCTACAAAATGCCTTATTAAGATAAAGTTTAATATGATATTTTAATAACATTTAAAACACACTTCCCAAGTACTATTCAAATGCTTTTAAAAACCCACTGCACAATGGCACTGAATACATTTTCAATGTAACAAAAATACATTTTGAAATATATTTAAATAAATTAAGCAGAATATGTATTTGTGATGTGGTTTTATAAACAAATTTGCATAACGTATACATTTGCAAATACAGTTTTCATAATATTTTTAAAAATGCATTTTTCCATATTGCATTTTGAATAAATGCAACTGCTGCAATTGTTTTTTTTTTAAATGCATTGCTGGATATGTACAGTACATGCACACGCATTGCGATTAATTACCTTATAAAATAAATGTTCTTTAAAACATATTTTATAAAACGTATCAAAAAACCTAAAATTGAAATTTCTTTAAAATATATTTTTGTAAATAACTTTGTAACTATATTTTGCATGTCAGAAATACACTGTATGTTTTAAATGTATCTCAAGGTAAATACCTTGTGGATGATTACCTTCATCCCTGGCTGCTAAATAGACCAGCACTACGGCAGGCAGGGCGCACATGCCCACCAGGATCAGGGCGCTGAGTTTGCGCCTCTTCATCCTTTTCCAAGCATTTGGAGGATGGCGCCGGCGCACTTCAAACCCAATTTTGTCGCTTCGAAAATCGTTTTTCCACTCAGCTCACAACGACGGCTGTCGACGCCAAACGCAGCATCACCTGTGAAACAAAATAAGAAACATTACAACAAAATGGCAAAAAAAAAACCCTATAATGCACAGTAGAATTCACATAAGGCGGCTGGATATCAAATGGAATCGGTTTATTCGGTTTTAACGTAGTCAGAGCTCGGTCCACAATTTTTGCAGACTGCTTTCTTTTCATGAGTTTCGAAATTGATCTGATGTGTTTATGAGGAACTCAATCATAATGTGCTCAGGTTTAATTGACGCATTTGCTGAATCCTCTGGCAAGAAACAGCTTAGTAAAATCTATTAGCGTTACGATTTTGTTTAACCTTTTATTAACACTATTAAATATTTTTATCATGGTTAATTACCCCAGACATTTCCAATTTAACTTCCCTGACTTCTCCAGGTTTTTACAGTGTCTAAATTGACGTATGCCAACGTTATCTACAATTTTTCAAAATCGACACAGGACAATCACAGTGGATAATCTACATGTATATACAGGGTGTTCCGTTTATCATGATTTGTTCAACATCTTTTAAAATAAATAGTAAATTGTAAAAGTTATCAGAATACAAGATTAATAATAACAACTTGCCTTTTAAATTGCCTATGGGGGAACCCTTTGTGATTTAAACTGGACAATACGTTTTGTCTAAAAGATTTTTTGGCATCATATTGGATGTTGCTGTAATCGATGTCTGAAATCGTGTAATACGCCACTTACTTTTTTCAACAGGTAGCAGTGCAATACCTAAATTGCACATTTTTTTTCTCGAAAATTTGACAAATTCGAAGAATAAAGAAAATGTTGGAAATTTGTACTGAGAAAATAATTTTTTTTGTGCAAATAGTCCCTGAGCTAACCACGTGGAAACATTAATTTTGGATTGACACAACCTTAATACGTTGAATTTCCTTGATTTTTTTTCCTAACTTTTCCAGACATTTCTGGCTTTTCCAGGTTTTCCAGGTCTGGGGAAACCCTGTTTTACTTAATTCTTCGGTTAAACGAAAGTGTTTCTATAAAGGTGGTTTTTCGAAAACTGGTTTCCCGGATCCCATTTACAGTAACCGAGTTTCCAGTTCCGGAAACTCAAGTTTCCCCTTACAGACACTCATTTGCAGGTTTTAAAAATTCGGTTACCACAGTTTCGGAAACTCAAGTTCCATTTTCAGAAACCAAATTCATCACATCTCCAGAAACTTTTTCGACAAGTGGTGTGAAAGTCGAAAAAAAAAAGTTTCCAAAACAGGAAATATACATTTCGAAATCCAAAATTCTTCATTTAATATACCACTGGTTAAAATGACAATCGATTGTGATATTTATATATTCTAGACTGCCATTGAAAACATCAGATATCTTTCAAATATCTGCCATTGAAAATATCAAATTAAATTATTGTAAAAATTAACAATACACATGTGAATATTGACGTCGGTTTGGGAGGTAAATTCAGCAATCCTTGGAGTGCTGCGAGAGAATTGGTACCCTAAAAACATCATTTTACTTTGGTAGTGTAGGAGGAAGACCTATTCAACGACATACATGTACGGTAAATTGGTAAATTCAATCGAAATGGGGTAAAAGGCATGCCCTTAATTGTTACAGACGAGCAAACAAATCTTCGATCAATATTTGAAAAAGGGCATTTCAATGGCCGCCCTCATTATACGAGTACCGCACCTGCTTGTTAGTTCTATTATACACGTGTACAGTCAATGGTTTTCCACTACCTGGTCGGACAAACAAACCCCAGTTTCAATAAGAATAAAGGTCAAAAGTCGTCCCAACGCAATCCAGATCGACGGATTGTAAAACGGAGAAACGCCTGGTTTTAAATAATGCTATGTTTTCGAGGCGTTTCAGAAAACGCCCAGCTGTTTAGATCAACTTTCTTCAGAACAACTTTCAACGCGAGAAAAATGGCGTACAAAAGTTGGCCAGTTCAAGAAATGAAGTTTTATTCATCCATAGCCAAGATGAGAATTGCGAACAGACCCACATTCAAAAATTCACTGGAAAATTCATGTATTGGAATTAGTCTAATACATTTTAATCTACGCTCGCACATTACGTTATTAAAATGCACTTTAAACTAGAATATCTAGTTAGTAGGAAGCGACGTCTGAGGAAAAAATTTCATCCTTTTCCGAGTACAATTTTGATCAATTTCCAGTTTTTCCGGGGGAGGGGGGGGGGGGGAGAGGAAATCTGCACAAATTTTCAAAAAATTTGGTCACTTCCGGGTAGATATTTTTAGATATTAAAAATATCTAAAAAAAAATTTTTTAAAAATAATTGTGAGGCCCAGAGACATGGTCGAACATTGAGCTGCTAAGTGTGATTAGATTTTTGTGACTGCATATATGATAGGCACATCACTGACTGAAAATCATCCTCAAATCATTAGGAAACAGGTATGGGGTTCAGGACGAGCAATAACCAAGCACATTCTAGTTTCATGCCTGACACCGATTTTTCTATGCTGGGATATGCATGGTGCACTGTCTTTGATAATTGCAGGACAGACGTTCAGTAGCAATGTCCAAGCACATTCTAGTTTCATGCACCTGAACCTATTTTTCTATGCTGCGATAGATACCATGGTACACTGGTGGGACAAAATCATCTTCAAATGATTGAGTTGCAGGTGCCAATGCCATGTCCTGGAAACAGGTATGGGATTGACGCACTCTTTGATAATTGCAGGACAGACGTTCAGGATGAGCAATGACCAAGCACATGCTAGTTTCATGCATCAGACACCGATTTTTCTATGCTGGGATAGATGCCATGGTGCACTGGTAAGACAAATGTTTAGGCAAATTTTCAGATTATGTGGAAAAATGTCTGTCCCATGACTATACTATTATCATATTTGTATGTATTATTTGCATAAATTTAGAAGGTGGGAGGTCTTGTTACCTTATTTACTGAACATCAAATTCAGATAATTTCAGACCAAAATCAGCTGGGAAATGTCATGTCTTGAAATAGAAACATTTCCATACTTCTTGAAGCTGGAATCGTTGAAAAATAAATTACTGAGAGACTGCTGAATCGCCACTGATTCCAATTGTTATATTTCAGAGGACATTGTTCGGATCATAATTTATGAATGCCCGTTAGTACCAACCAACTTAAAAGCCCCTTAAATTTAATGTCAATTTGCGGTCGATTGTAGGAAGTAGGTGGAACATGCATGGGGCAAACATTGCGACATTTGTCATGCACACTTTTTTCTCCATGGTTACAACGTTACCGACAAGCCTTTTGAACCTGAGTAGATTATGGATATTACTTCCTCTTAACCGGCATGCAGGCTTTTACATTTTTGAGAATAAAGTGCATCACCCTCAAGGAAAGGTTGCGTCGCCTGGTGGCCAAATGTTAAAGCGATTAATGGCGCCCTCTAACGGCTCGCTCTTCCTTTTACTACTTTTACCACAAGCTTATCTTTTGACCATAAAAAGACTATAAAAAACCACGAAATCAATCGGAAATCTTCCACGAGATTTACTGCAGCCGGGTATCATTACCCGCGCTCCAGGCAGGTAGGCATGGAAGCGCCCCCTGGCGCGATTCGTTTAATACCTTTTTTAACTTGACTAGGTATAGCTTTCGAAATGCAATAAAAGATATTTTTCAGACAACAACAGAAATGAAAGGAGGGGGTAAGAAGAGCATTTTCCTCGTCATCTCCTACTTTCTTTTTCGGTCCTTCAAGAGCAACTGTTTCACCCCCACTGAGATTCACTTAAAACACGAAAGTTGAAAAAATCCAGTTTGGGATTAGAAGGAGAGCCTAAATATTTGTGGTTTTGGGGGTGAACGAAAACGAAAAATATTATACATCAGAACTTTAATGAATAAGGTCATCAGAATTTGAATTAATGACGTAGGCCTACATGTAATCATCAGAATTTTAATAAATGTTATGGTTTCAATGGCAGATAACAAATTACGTCATCACTTACTGTACATTACTATGATGAAGCAATCAACAGAATTTAACGAATGGCATCGTCATCAAATTTTAATGCAAGACGACATCATGAGTTTTAATGAATGGCGTCATCATCAGTATTTTAATGAATGACGTCATCATTTATTATGACATCCGAAACTCCGTAATACCCCTCAAGTCGTAATGATAATGATAATAAAGATCATCATAATTTTAATGTATGACATCAAAATTTTAATTACATGTAATGACATTAGTATTTTAATGAATGACGTCATTATTTACTATGACACCCGAAACTTCGTTAACTACCCACTAAAGTCGGGGAAAGACGTAGTTATACGTCAAAAATACGGAGGAATATGAGATCGTGGTGATGATAGTAAAGATATAAAAACGATAAACTTTTTTATTTTTCTCCCAGAGGAATTGCCAAAAAAGGGGGGAAACGAAAATTTGGGCAGAAAGCAATCTCTTTAGCCTAACATTAGCTTTTAATTGTTCCCGTAAGATGGCGCCACCCTTTGCATCCTGGCCGTTGAAACACCTATAAATTTCATACTAAGTTGTTATTTATCTCTCCCTCCCGTCATAAAAAAGACATAAATTTGCGCGTTTTATTTGACGGCCCTCAAGATAACTACGCGAACCGCGCATAGGTATGTGTACGAGGGCATTAAAGTGTCCTTTTCGATCAATATCCCAACCATATTTTAATTAAACGCACAAAGGAGTCGGGCAATATTCGAATTCAACAATAGTCAGCAAATTCTAAGGTGAATATACAAAGTTCCTAATGCAGAGTTACGCAAGAGCTTGGATCACGTGATCTTTTCAACGAATCAACAATTAAACGAACGTGCTTCCGTGTAAATTTCGCCAATGGGATGAATGAAAAGTCACGTGATAATGGCATGATGATAAAAGTAATGATGAATCCTGCATTGTATTAGTTTATGGAATAAGTTTAAGTTTCCAGAAACAACTGATAACCAATTACCAATAGAAAGTTCCTCTATTCTTCCTCCAGTTAAATTATTTATGAAATGTTCCACCATTCACGAAATAACAGAAGTGTATTTCTTCAGTTTTTAATTTAATCATGCATTCCAAAAAGAACAAACTATTAACCCTGTACAGTGCCTTATTTTTTAAAATTTGTATTTCCAAGTAAATTTACAATATTAACAACAACGTAGACATGTATTTTAATCGTATGAATATCTAAAAAAAAGAATATTTCCATAAGTTTTTAGTCGCAATTCGGCTATTCCTCGTATTTCAATAATTATCTACAATTGTAATTAGTATGAAATTTTGAGTTAAATCAGTTGTATTCATGAAAAGCTGATTCCAGAATATGAAGAAAAAAGACACTCGATTGATTCACCCTATACAGGTATATTTTGCGACATCAAGGCAGATTGACCAATGACCCATGACCCCACAGGGGAGTACTTACAGGGTTCTAGCCTGGGCCCGTTTCAAGATGGGGGGGTCATGGAATACCCCCCTGTGAGAAATTCGTGACAAAGTTGCGATAAAGTGCCCTCTGTCAAAAACGTTTCGAATCGAGATTATCACGAATTAATAAATATAAAATGAATAATTAATTCGCTGGAAAAATGGCACGAAATGGGGTTACTAATAAAAGAGCTTTATCTCATCGATTTTCTCGATCAAAGCCATCTTGTTTCCATTTCATGAGAAGTCAATGATTTGCTATTTTAACTACATACAGTATATGAATTAAATTAGGATAATATTTACTTCCTTTTCAAAAGTAAATACAGATTAAACAATGAAATTTCTACAGGCACCCCACTAGTCAGCACAGTGGTTTGTCGAAGTTGGAACTGCTTCTTTTAGTACAGTGTATTTTTTTATTTCCTCTCTTCCTGAAACCTCTTTTAACCTCAAAATGTAAAATGAATCTTGTTTTCAGTCTTGGGGAAAAAAAAAGGTTTACGACATCGGAAAGTTCATTAAACTTTCCAAAAGTTCCGAAATCTTATTAAAATATATAATGTAATGCCGTTCACTGCAATTTATTTTATTATTTTTCATAATGGAAAAGCTGCGGTTCGTGCCAACATTTCCGCCTGGTGACCAGCCGACAAGGAGTTTCCCATTAACTGACCACCGATCAGTGCTAGTGCTGGTCATCTTAAAATCTTTAAAAAAAATCTTAAAATCTTAACATCTTAAAATCGTGCTTTAAAAGTATTGGCCATCTGTACCACTCTCAAGATAAGAATTCGGACACATGGTCATGGGGTGTGCAAGCGATTGAATAGGATGAAGATGGTAGCTATTATTTTATGACATGAGCAATTGAGCATCATTATTGGAATAATGGACCAAATGAAAATGAGCTTAATTTCGTGTACTGGACGAATGGGAGGAGAGAGGAGGAACTGACCAATGGACAGTGTATATAAATGCAGGTCAATGGCTAACTAGGAAAGATAACAGACGAAGCAGGTGGATCATCGATAGATCGAAAGGACACTACTGACCAGTGGCCTCGTACTAGGAAGCTGGTTTCTCATTGATTCCGACAAAGGCAATCTTGCCTCTGCAGATGTTGACTAAACGAATGAAAAAGTCAATTCGATACCTATATTATGAGGACAAGCCATTAAATACGGAGAGTGAACTCGCAGTCATGTAGAAATGACCAAAAAAAAGAAGACACCGGAGCATAGCTGTGCTATCCTGCCATTTTTTCAATGTGAAGGTCGAATTACGAACAGGGCACATGCAATGATAGTCATCGTCAGAGTTGTAATGAATGGCGTCATCATAAGAAATTTAATGAATGCATCCTCAATATAAGAATTTTTATCAATAACGCCATAATTTTTTTAATAAATGTCGTCATCATCACAGTTTTTTTTTATAAATAACGTCATCATCAGAAACTTAATGAACAGAACACAACATAAATTAATGAATGACGTCATCAAAATTTTAAGAATTGACGTCATTAGAATTTTAATGAATAAAGTCAACATCAGAGATTTAATGAATGACATCATGGTATCATAAAACTTTTATGAATAACGTTCGTTATCAAAATTTTAATTTTAATTGTAAATAAATGACGTCAGAATTTTAATGAATGTTAACATGATAACGTCATTCATCAAAAATGTCGACTTTTTCGGACATTTGAAACTCGAAAACTACTCCCATATGTCCGGGAAAGACGTAGTTCAACGTCAAAAAACTCTTAAATAGATGCAAATTGTACAGACTAAGTTCCAGGACCCCACAACGGAAAAAGTTTTGTGAAAAAAAATTGTGATGTTACATCCAAGCGTATTATGGGCGACCCCTCAGTGGATTTTTCTTGGCGCGCAGAATCTGGATGCCGATAGTCCTCAACTGGTGAGAGGGAGTAGGGGGAAATAAGCGAGATTAACTGATAGCAGATGAGATTAGTTTTATTACTGCAGTTATTTAATTATTAATTAGAAGCTGATTTAGTAGTCATTGGATACGAAACAATAACAAGTGCTGCCGCGACCAACGAAACTGGGTTGGAGAATTAAAGCACTTGATAAAATGGCCTTTGCCACCCCTTGTACCCTTGTCAGGTGTTAATGGGCGGAGTTAAGCATCTTTGAATTTGTTAAAATTACGGAAACAACGAAATTTTAATAATACGTCAGTTTCGGAGTCGTTGTCAGGGACGTGCATATCCAGAAATAACTTGCAGGAAACATACATGAATTTCACCTAAAAATGTCCTGGTTCTGCACACACAGAGCAACAAATTTCAGAATTTATCCCTACAGACTCAGTAAACGACAAAACTGTTTAAAAGGGAAATGTGGGAATTTGTTCAAGAAAATACAACATCATTTCATACAATTGTGTGAAATTAGGTCTTCAAATTAGATAGTAATAATTTACTAAAAAATCTTCGTTAATAAAATCAACTGTTGTATACATGTATTATTATTTCATATTAGCATAACCATCCAATAAATTAGTAAAGTATGTAAATATTTTAGCTTGAAGATATCAAAGACTAATGCAGGCTACCTTTGTTTCTTGGGAGCACTTATAACTACTTAACAACCCTATATCCCCCACAAATTAATACATTAATCTTATTATAATCGATAGAAAATTCTATGACCAATTATTTACTATTAAATTTGTTAACATGTACAAGTATACATGTACGCTAAATGGGAAGATATGGTGGATGGCCCAGATTGACGGGCATTTTAAATGTGAAATAAACTTTCTATCAGCTATTACCAATGAGAGTTTAGAAAAACGAATAGGCTACTGTATTGAATATTCAGGAAATTGGGGAAAAAAAACCCTTGAAAAATTCTGTGCCTTGATCTGCATAGAATTTCCTTGTCTGGCGACCTTTACAACAAATTTATCAAACACTTTAAAGATTTCTGCTCATCTTATTGCAAACATTAAAAGTATTAGACAAAAATTATCAATAATTGTTAATCAAAGCATGTCCTTTATGACATGCTTTGTGATGAAAGCTAGAAATGCTGTATAGTCTTAGCCTTACCTCGGGTCCACCAAAGATATGCTTTTTGATTGGTGCATTTTAGTTGCCCTTCTCACTCCGCATGGAACAGCCAATGCCACACCTTCGATGGATATAAGCTTATTATCAGAGAATCACCTGGAAAAAAAAAGGCAGATGAGGATTAACCATTGCTCACAAGGATTGTTATTACTGGACTGACCATATGCTTTCAAGCAAGGCCTCTGTGATAACGTTTAAAAAAAAGTGAAGCGCTACAAGTCAATGTTGGTCAGTTCTTAAAAGTTTATGAGGCAAATCTGATTAGCTTTAGGAAAATGGTTTATTTGCACATTCAATTGCAACACCATATTTATTATTATTGTTTATAGCGTTTTGTTTCCTTAGGACAATTCTATACTTCAATTTACGACACATTTTCCCTTACGGATAGTGCTTGAGTGCAAACTGTGCAATTTTCACATGTTTTAAGCCATAGAGGGTTGCGGCAATGCCAAATTTTACCTACAATCTCACATTAAGGTTAATAATAAATTTGGGTTTGTTTGTTGATTTTTAATGTTGGCCTAAATAAATTTAGGTGAAGAAGTGTTATAAACCTATATAAACCGTATATGTGCTGAATAGCTGATACTATATTTCTCAGCCATGTTAAACCTTTTTAATGTTAATTGGAGGAAAATACATTTTTAAAAAATCCTAAACTCAAAGGGCTTTATGTCTACCCATATGGATAAATAAGTTCATGGTATGCCGACTCCATGTCGGCACCGGCTCAGGGGACACCTCGCGTAACATCTATAGTAACATCTAGAGAGCCTATATATAGTAACATCAGGGCTGCAGCGCCGACAGGCGGACGTACTGTAATGTTAAAAATATGCTGAAAAAAAGCAAATTATTTGAACAAAAACAACTTCTCCATAGCAATTTCGTTTCAGATTAAAACATTATAAATTAAAACGAGCAAAAACAAGGTATTTTTTGATCATGTATTTACACACAATTATTTATAATTATGTAGAAAATGGAGTACTATTTTTTAAGTCAACAAATATTATCTGTTTAATTTCATACAGAAAATATTTACAGCCAAATATAATTGTGTTCAAGGGCTGATAAATTTTTTTTAAATTTTAACAAACAATAATTACCCGTTTTATTTTCATACATAAACCTACAATATTTACCAGTAATTATTATAATTGCGTTGAAAGACTCGGCAAAATTTTGTTTACAATTTTTTTCAATTTTAACAAAAATTAATCATTTGTTTTATTTTTATGCAAACAATATTTGCAAACATTTATTATAATTATGTTGACCAACTGAGTACTATTTTTTCATTTAAAAAATATAGTTTGTTACCTCTTCAAATTTCACACACGTCAATGTGTTCATTTCATTTATGACATTTATTTCTTCAATGATTAATAAATATTCCCATAGACGAAAGCAAAACGTGGGTTTTTATCTCAGTTTCGCAGTGCGAACGCCGCACGACGCTATTAACATGATCGAGGTTTTGTGCGTAATACTATTAAACCTCGATCGAGTCGGCATAATAGTTTACCCTATACTTTGCTATTAAAAGTAAATACCGGTATTCAAATAAATATTCATGTATTATGCACCATCTTAAAGGTTGAATACAAAAATTTTTGAAAGGGTTGGTATAAGAAAAGTACATATTTCGAACCCTTTTATATGCTAAATTTCCTGAGCATTTTGCATTTATACATTTTGAGGGGTGTTTGCTGTTTGTGGATGACTTGGTAAAAAGCCGTAGCATGCACTTTCCGGAAGTGCTAAATGTCGGCCATAATGAAAATCTGCACATGCGCTTAAAATCGACTAATTGGGAGGTTTCAGAATATTACTGGTGCTTTCAGTATGTATCAGATAAAAAACCTCTACAGGTCGCGTAAACTATGGTGCTTGTCAAGTCAAACGGCTGATTAGCCAAATCGGCTTTTTAGTGGCTAAAGCTATTTAGCCTCTTATAGTTTTATTGCCCCCCCCCCCCTCTACTAGGAGGTGTCACCCGGAAAGCGTCGACACCATACAGTAAAGGGAAAGTGCGGACATTAGTACCGCTAAAGGTGCAATTTTCTTTATCATTTGGAGAGAGCATGTAAAGATAGGAGGCGCTACTGTAGCGTAACAGCCAATGGAGTACTCGCTCGTTTGTCGCGTTTATTACACCAGCAGTTTTGCGCAACCGTCGCGGCATTTTATATTGTTTTTATGGGATTAATTATACGTCGTTGTTAAGCTTCGCGATTTTTAATATTTCAGGACGAAAAACACGCGACCCGTTATTAATTACGTGTCGTTAATATTCATGAAATGGCCGCCAGGGGATTATTTATTCATCGAGGGTGGGCAGGACCAAGCGTGCCGATGCATATCCACGAATGCGCGCACACATCTCTTCTGTCACTTATTTCACAAATATCAAATCTACGGAAGGTTTCATCGAATGCCACCTGATGGCGCTCTTTACATATTAAAATACTAGCGTTAGTACCCGGCCTTGCCCGGGTAAAAATTGTTGTTTGATTTTCGAACCCCTTTTATGCGATCAGGAGTTAGATTTAG
>JAQGBX010002765.1:0-19252 GCA_034698745.1 Megaphyllum sjaelandicum | reverse complement strand
TGGGTACCTTCACAACGAGCTTTAAAGCCACCTTAAAAAGCTGGCTTTAAAGCTCGTTGTGAAGGTACCCTATTATATCACTATCCTCACGTTTTAAAATTTAGTTGAGCTTGATCAAACGAAGCATCGTGATTTTATTGCTCCTTATAACAGCGACGAGTTTCTATTGGCCATTGCGCATCCTCCACGTAGTCACAAGTTGTCACAAGTGTCGACCGCTTGTTATTATTGTGAAAAAGTCATCAATCTCGTTTCCTTGATTTGTCAAAGTAAACCATTGTTTAATCATTTGATAGAACTTAGTATAGTTTCAATTGGATACTGATAGGTTACTCTAAATTCCGGTTAATTAACTGGTTTCATGTACGGTTAAATTTGGTGATTATATAAAACCGAGATTAGCGTAATGGTCCATAAGATTATGGCTTTAGATATCTGGGGACAGGGGGATTTAATAAAAGCAGCCCCCCGGGCCCGGCCAATCATGGAATTTAATGAAAATAGTCATTTTACATGTACTTAAACTTGTTTAGTTCCAAGAAAATTATTCGCATCCACCACCGGTGGCGCTGCTAGCTGTTCAAAATAGTGGATGCATTAATTTCAAAGTCTCGAGATGGAACAATTCCGTCAACTATACATTATCCTATAGTTTCTATGCATTTTATTGCAAGTTGCAATAAATTTTAGCCCGAGTAACTTCCGATTCTACAAAACAGCACCCAGTAAATACAACTATATAGTATAATATTATTTTAAGTAACACCATGCAAATATAGCAATAATTGCTAGTTCTATACTTAAACTTTGCTAAGATTTTTAACTAAACCCGTTGCAACAGGCCTTTAAACTTGTTTAAAGGTTGTTATTGAGACTAGAGAAAATGTCGGCCATTTCGTTAATCGTATTATTTGTAGGCTTTAAATTTAACTACTTTCGGGGGTTAGAAGATAAGAGGAGATCACAAACAAGACCATTTATGGATGGCATAAAAAGCCACCGGCATGCATGAACTACACGAACGACCGATATATGCTGTTTAGAATTCAATAAATATATTTTGGAGGGCTCTTAAATTAATTCTGAACCGATAGTCGTAAATTAATGGGGAAGAAAAACTGGGCTTGAAAAATCAATTTCTTGCGGTAAAGGCATCTATTTTGCCAGGAATGACTGAGGGGATTGACCACTGGGATTACTTATGCGAGAAGTATAAATTAAAGCGAAGCTTTTGCTACGTTTCCAGCTCATCAACATTCCATGGTATTCATCTAATCCTTCGGAATATATAAATGCTAACTACGTGTCTCGCTTAACCCCAGTTAACATGCATGGCTTCAGATATTTGCGCTTGACCAAACCCAGATTTTTTTCTCGTGATTTTGCATTTTCCAAATTAACTTTTTCCTGTTCCTCGCGCAAAGTTATGATTCCTTCGAGCAAGTAAAAATGAATGGAGAAAAAAATTTAAGTAGAAAACTGTCTGTGTGGCTTCCTCTGCCCATACGTCTTAACTTATTGCATATACGTCATGTAAGTGCTTAGATACAGGGCGGTCGAGGCATGAGACTATTTTCAAAGGTACCTGGTTACGATGTTAAGGAGGGCTTTTGTCCCAAATACTTGCAGTGATAAGAAAAAAATTCAAAGTAAGCTTTCAAACTATTTTCAGGGAAGGAAAGTCTCGCAAGGACGTCGATGTCATTCCGGAGGAAGAAGAGATGTCAGAAGACAGCAAGGAAGATGGCGATCACACCGATGATAAAATTGAAAGTGACTCCAGCGACGAAGGAGATGATTTAAGCAGCGATCAAGAGGACGACAACAAGGATGTCACCTCAGAAAAAACGACAAAAATGGCTGGAAAAGCAAGTTCCTTAGACAAGTTGTTTGACGAAGCAAACGACTGGTGAAAGCCATGCGCCCATCTACAGTACATGTGCAGATTGTCTTTGGGATTTTATCTCTATGCCATTATGCTAATAATAGTTTTGTAAACAATCACTTTATTCCTAATCGACTATGATGCACCGTATATATTTTTTTTATTATTCTCAATATTTTCGGGCGTTTACATTTGTTTTCGATGTACTTCTTAACTCATCCGTCGTAAGTTGGTCAATAAAACAAACTTCATTTATGTCGAGTTTCGTTTATATCTTTTTTTTTAATGTGCCATCTAGTAGACGAAAACAAAAAAAAATTAACTTTCTGAGAAGTGCAATAGAAACGTGTCCGAAATGTTTATTACTCGACTTTCTTCAATTCTGAAAAAGTTAGTAAATACTTTCTGCGAGTATTTAGTAATACACGACCAGAAAATTTTATTGTTTATACAGGTACTTCATTCAACGTTTCTACGCCAGTGACGCCTTCATCAGGAACTACATTATAATAAAAATCTCAGACCACGTTTCTCTATTTTTTGGTACACATTTGAAGCAATTTAAGCATTTTTTAGCGTTATTTGTCATGGCTATGGAATTAATTTACCCAGCCATTTCGTTTGGTTTGTTATACTGGTCGTGAGAGTATGCCTCGCTTAAAAAACGTTTCTGACAGACACTAAACGTCCGCTACTCTGAGCATCTTTCACACATGTCTGTCCATTTCTAAACTTTTCAATCTACTTATAGAGCGAACGTTTAGACATGACTTGGACCTTAAACATTTAACATATTTCTGTTCCTGGAATGCCTTTTAAAGTCTTCAAATAGAACAACAGATCGCTGCTGTGCCACTAACACCTCAGAGTCCTTCTTTGCTTTCGAATTTTAATCACGTGGTATTTTGGAAACATCTTTTAATGTTGAAATATGTTCAGGAATGACGGAAGATTTTTTCCAACACATTTCATAAAAATCCATCAAAAAAAATTCAGATTTCGGAAACTTAATGAACACCCCTCGTATATTTAAAATTTAATAAATCAGTATTTTTTTACTTAAATTTGTCTTTATAATGTAGCTCCTGATGAAGGCGTCACAGATGTCGAAACGTTGAGTGAAGAATAAATAATATTTCCTGGTCGTGTATTATTAAAGACTCGCAGAAAGTGTTTCTTATCTACCCCGACTACTTGATGATGGAGAAAATTAAATTGTAAAGTTAACGTCGCGTTTGACCATTGCAGCTTCTTAGACAACCAAAGCACCGATTATACACACATTTCACTCAATTCTGGTAAGTAAATCAGCAATCACGCATCGCCTGTCAACGCCTCGTCTGGACGTAAAGCTGTACACACTATACCTGAAACGCTTCGAGGAATCTGAGATACTGCTCCTGCTGCGACGTTGACCGCTTGACCGATGGCCGTGCGTGCGTCCATGCAGCGACTCTGCTTCGGCGTACAGAAGACCCAACATGACTATACGCTGAAACAGAACCGTCACGAGGAGCACCTCTACAGCGTGTCCAGAGTTGCAAATTTCAAGACGGCTGAGAAAGGGTTGATCCAAAGATCCGTCATGACAGCCGTTCGTGGCATTTTTGGCACATTCGCGGATTAATGGAGCTTTTTCTCTCTTCTGCTCTTCAACGTATGCCAAGAGATGGCTGAAATTAACGAGCGTTTAACGCGCCATCGACAACTGCGTCCCAGCGTGGTGTCCACGAGGATCGGCACCGAAGCCGTGGATTCGTTTCTTGACCCCATCGTGTTTGACCAATTATGCCACCTGGTTGCCTGCGCCAGTTGATGGATGGTGCTCGATGATGCGAAATCTCCATTTGTTCGATCCAAACTTGGCGCTAATCCTTCGCATTAACGATGGGCTGGGAAGAGGAATTAAAGCACGCAACTTGCCGTTTTGTAACGAGTGACAAGATCCTATTCTACAAAACGAAAACCATATCCGCATGCTGAACAGGATTAGCGTGTTTCACCATGCCCCTGACATCTTATTTATGAGTTCCTTACGTCGAGAATTTCGCAGTTTTTGGCTGACAGCAGCGTTATAGTTTGTGCATGGTATTAATCAATGACAAGCAAGCAAATGATCGTCGTTTCAAAATCGTTGAGAAACAACTTGACTCAAGAGGGAAGAATATGAGTTTCTTCAATTTTAGAGTGGAATATGGAGGTTAGATATGGATGCATTACATGCAGTATATTATGGTTGCCACCACTTTAACTGAAGCAATTGATTTTCATTCCTACTTTCCTGTATTTTCAATTACTTTTATCGATGCTGTTCGAATGAAAAAATGTGGGATACAAATCCTGTCTCCTGTTTCTTCGGAAGATAGTCGATGTCTGACCGTCTGCAAAAAAAGCAGAACTTTGCTCCTTTTGGCTGAATAACATACTTAAGCGGAGATTCAGACAGACGACCTTCTACATGTAGTTTAGATAACATTTTTAGAGGCAAGTTTTCAACTATTGAGCCGCCTAAAATATAAACATCGAGGATTTGTGTACAGCTAGTATACACACAGTATGGTCACTCCGTGTCGGCACCTAATTTCATTATTTCATGTCCCCATGTCCAGAAAATACGACTGCAGCGCAAGAATTGATACGGCGGTTAGCACCCAGTACTTTCCAACGGGATATGATTGTATCGTAGGTGACGTGGCCCTCGCTCGACATAAGATAACAGATAGCCACAGGGTTGCACAATACTGCCCAGTTGACTAAGTATATAGCAATCCGTTTGTAAGGAGTGATAGCGATAATGCATTTAGATAGAGCAGATGCCGCCTATTTTTTGTCGTTTGCTGCACATTTTTTCTCACTGGAGTGACCATACTGGTATTACATATACTGTGGTCTACAGTACATGTTCTGTTTGATTAGCCACTATAACACTAATGCAAAGAAAGTTGCACAACCACGAAATGAATACGAAAGGCCAAGTCCGAAATCCTTCTGCTGGTCCCAGTCCGGCCAGATTATGTATGCCTAAAAGTATAGTACATACGCATCTTAGAAATGTATTATCAATGAATAGAAACCTGTCAGACTGAATTTCAGTATTCAGACAAAACCTTCGAATTGTTGTTTTTTTGCAAAAATGGCATGCGTTTCTCCGAACAATCGGTTGTCGGTTTATTTGGTAACAGACTGAAAGTGGGTCAACACTTGAAAAATGTTCAAAAATCTCAATAAAATATAATCGACACACGTGACGTATTTTTACATCCAAAAAAGTAAAAATCGATCAAAGCAAAGACGCTAATTTCTTTTAAGAAAGATTAATATAAACAATTTTCAATTTGATTATATGCCAATAAAGCATTCGAGTAATTAGTTCGTTTTGAAACTCAAAATAATAGTTCAGGTGCACTCATCAATTACTGCATTGCAGGTTAGGAGAATATGCTCTTGGGCATTATTTCTCGTAAACGAAGTTTATATCGCAAAACGCCGTCATGTTTTTTTGGTAAAAAAAACAGGACAGGGGAGGTCCATACTTTAAAAGTTTACAATAGTTTGGAAATTAAACCCACTAGGAAGTTCAGAGCTTTCAAGTTAATGAAAAAAAAACTTGGAAAACTGTTTCTCAAGCCCATAGCCAACCTTATTATGTCTTGAATAAATTTCAAGCATATCAAGGAGCAGACACTAATGACCAAACATCATAATTTTGCATGTCTTCGCACCTTTTTCCCCTCAGGCGTATTTATAATGTTCATGGTAATTTGCATTCCTTGTATTTTAAGTAAATCGTATGCTTATGCAGACAGGAGAAAATTGGAGAAATTTTAATCAAAGGATCGGCACCGTTTACTTCAATAATTTTCAAGATTTGGAGAAACTGAATAGGTCCAATTTTGACACTGTAGCAGAAATCTCTTATCATGGCAAAAACTTTTACATGGCTCTAAAAGGATAGGTTTCCAGTTCAAATCAATACAGTATACATGGATAAGAATAATAAATAATACCTTAAAAAATTAATCAGTAATTAACCAAAAAAGAAAACATCCTACATAAATCCTACGTGTCATGTTCTATTAGAAATTTTAAAATGATATACATGTACAGTATTTCAGTATAATGACTGAATGATAGCCTCGATCCAAGTGTTTAACGTCCCAAAAGGCCAGGTAGGGCGCCATATTTTAAGCTCTACCTCATTATCCCTCAGAAAACAATCATGGATGGTGTAAAGGGGCAGTTAAAGTGGAGGTTAAGGATTAATTATACTGCCTCAGGTTATAGTTTATGAAGATGTCTGGTCATGGCCAGCGGAAGAGGGAGAACTCCTGCGGAAGTGGGCGAAAAAGCTCCAGGCGTCCTCAAAATAGATACAATTTAAAACTTTTGCTCATAATACTCGTTGAACGATGTTAGTACTTATAGAATAACAGTGGCTTGCCAAAAAATTCTTAAATACAGTGTGACGCTCGGTACATTGTCCTTTGCTCGTGGTGGACGCTCGACCGCAATCTATTGAAGCGGTACGCGGTTTCATCAACTTCCAAGCCTAAGTTAAATGTTACACGATACTCGAAATTATTAACTACTCCTATTATCAGAATGTAGTCAATTAGTTAAACTCCCCGACATTTATAGAAATGCGTCTAAAAATAAAATTTATCTTTGGCATTTGCTTTTTTTCTTGTAAGTGGAACCTGAGGAACGGTGATTTACTTTAATTTTTTTGAAGTTAACAGGGTTCCCCAGAAATTTCATTTTCAATTTCAATTTCCCTGACTTTTTCCGGGTTTAAAAAAATCCCCCTGACCAATGACAATGTGAAAAATTGACATATTTTTCAAAATTCACTAACGACAATTTTGAAAATTGAACATGTTTAAAAATGTGACCATTTTGTATTCGGGAAATGTTTAAAAACGTGGAAATTTTGCAAATTTGTCCTCGGAAAACGTTGAAAGCTTTGCAAATTTGTACATGGAAAACGTGGAAAACTTTGCAAATTTGTACACGGAAAACGTAGAGAATTTAATAAATTTGTACTCGAAAAACCTAGAACATTTTGAAAATTTGTCCCGGAAAACGTGCAATAATTTGTGGATAAAATGTCGATAATTTTGCAAATTTGTTACTCAGAGAATGGGCCCTGAGCTAACCATGCATGTAGAAGTATTAATTTTGGATCACCATGACTGCGTTGAATTTCATTGACTTTTTCAAAATAAGCAATTCTTCCCTGACTTTTCCAGGTTTTTTAGGTCTGGGAACCCTGGTTAATTGTAAAACATACTTTTCGCCTTTTTCAACGATTCTTGTGAATGTTATTGGGCGATTTCATCCCCTTTTGAAATTTGCAGCTTCTATTAACATGTACAGTGTAGGCTACGCGATCATTATCAGAGCTTAAATCTAAGTTTAATAGTATTCAAAAATTACCCAGACGGAATTAAAAAAATAAGTAACGAGATAAAATGTTTTTAATATGGGTCAGCATTTTATTTTTAAAAAGAACATGAGATTTCGTATCAAAGATGGCGTCACCTATTGCTTCATAGTTGATTCTACTGCGCAATGTAAGCCATTTTTGACTTTCGGGATCCATTTCCCCAAAACAGTACACCAACTTTGCGAAATGTGCGAAACAAGATGGAAACAAAATGCACCCCTCGAACTACATTTCTCGAAATCCGTAAACTTCTTTCGGTGGCGATTTGCTTGCTTTCAGTTTTACGAGAATGATTTAGTGAGAATTACGACATAATGTTACCAGAGCAGCATTTGATTTAGCTCAAGTTAAAAATTCGTTAAAAATAACGACGGTCACGCATAGTGATTTTCGTGGGCGCCACCCACAAACTTGCGACAAATATTTTTTGCAAAAAACATCAATTCAAAAAGTAACTAGAATTGCCGAGCATATTTACCATTTCGTGAATCTTATAACGCGTATCATCCGAACGAAGAGAGTGGACACAACGCTGCATGAGCGCCATTTGGTCGAGCAGCTTTCTGACAAAACCGTCCGTTTTCTGGACGCAAACCGAACTCGATTTTTAGGAGGACGTTTTTTGGACTAAAACCTTGCGTTCACCATAATGCGTTTGCAATGTCCATTTGGAAATCCCGTCTCATTAGAGCTCGGACTACTGCAGCCAGGCCTTACGCATTTCAATTAAAAAGTTTTTAGAGACGTCATTCCGCTGATAATAAATACATTTACGAGCAGTGTAACTCAAACCCTAATGACCATGCAACCATATCTTTAAAGTTCAACCGAAGTCCCGCCCTTTCAGCACGTGTTTTTCCATTATGAAAAAAAACCTGTTTGATAACGAATTTATACGTTCTTGATAATTAACAGATTTTATAGATTAGGTTTTGCGTTGGATATCCTGCGGTAATTCCTTGGAAGTGCTGCTTGGAACAGGGAACGACCGGTCCCTCGATAAAAAACCGTCCAGAGGAATTTCATAGGAAATTAGAATGTTTATTATTTCAAGAAAGCGGAAATGTGTTTGCATAAAACTGAACCAAACTCGAAGGAAAGCAGCGAATGTTGCAATATTGCAAAGTTTGTTTCAGCGTAATATATACTGTAGGACGACCTCCGTGAATAACGCAAGTCCTGAACAAGACAGGCTGAGGACGTCCTCAAAATTTGCCTAAAATTGGACTCCCTTCTACCCCCTGTCCACATGGTATTCGGAAAATTTCGAAAGTTTGGCAAATTTGGACTCGGAAAACGTAAATTTTGTGCTCTGAAAGGGTTGAGAATTTTGCCAATTTGTCGGAAACTGTTGAAAATTTTACAAATGTCTACTCGAAAACAGTTGAAAATTTAGCATATTTGAACCTGGGAAAACGTGTAAAATGTTGCAAATTTGTCCTCGAGAAAACGTGGAAAACTTTGTAAAGATGACCTCGGAAAAGGTTGAAAATTTTGCCAATTTGAATAATTTGAAAGTTTGACAATGGACCCTGAGCTGTTTGGTTCTCTGACTTCTCCAGGTTTTCCAGGACTGGAGGTACCCTGTGTACTGACTTTTTGCAATTTATAACAACGTAACCTATGCGATATTGCACTCAATTTCCCTTTTACCTTGGGAACTGATTTTATTTGGCCTTTCCCATCCCCCCCTTCTCCTCTACATGAGGACGTCCTTTTTGAATGCCCCTAAGTCTTTAATGCTTAATGGACTACAAGCATTTTCTGATTTTATTCGAAATTCATATTTTGCATTTATTGCAATGTTCCGGCGTTTACTCTGGCACGGCCTGAAGTTGCGTTAGGCATTTTATTTGACTGAACAAATGTTATCCAACCTGTCTTCAAACTTGCAAGAATCCCACCATTCTCGCTCAAACAACTCCTGTTTGAGTTTATAGTGGTTTTAACTGCATAAAGTGAAAATCTCACTTGTATAGCCAAATGCACTTGAGTCAGTCCTTCTGAGGATAAAACATTAAGGCTCTGGGTCCATTCTGATTCGCTGACATCTTAGCTTTAAGTATTTAAAAAATCTTCAGACTGTCGACCTTCGAATAGGAAATTGGCAAAAAAGTGTAGTGATATTAAAATAAACACGTCCATATTAGTCAAAGTCAACCTACACTATATTCTGGCAAAAGTGCAGTTTTGTGATTATTGTGTAACTTTTCTAAGAAATTGGTCAAGCTTTGTGAATTGATCGTTTTAATCTTTTATTGGGTCATTAGTTTAATAAAAACAAACTAAGGGGAAACGTAAGATCATTCCATTTCAAAATATTCCACGAACACATGGTTGTACAAGGCTGTATACTGTTAGCAATATTCAACATACTCATTAAGAACTTGATATATTTACAGTGAATTGATGATATCTAATTAATGGAATTTCCTAATTTGCTTTTCACCAAATTCTTTTCCTGGAGGGAATTCCTACTTAACGTTTCGATTATCCGCAATGTCTTCAAGAGACCACAACCATTTATAGACAATTACTCTATGCCTTGGTTACAGTGTTTTTTTACAATATCTGCATTTCAAGTACACATGATTGCATCTATTGGATTTCCTAGCAGACATTTAACAAAACAAATGGGAACTTGCGCAGTCCATAAAATTCCTCATAATCGCCGTACGCGTGTTATCAATCTGAAATTTTATTTGAAATTGGTGTAAAAACCAAGATGGAAATTCCCTTATTGGAATAAGTGGTCATAAACTAATTTTCACACGAACCATATTTGTGTATGGTAGCAGCTTGTAACCTCGACCACTACACTTAAGGTGAAACCAAATATAAATTAGTTAATCAATTTTAATTAAGCTTCAAGAGAATTTTTTGTAAAATTGCATGCTTTCGCTAATACTAAAAATCTGCAGGCATATCACGTTAAATTTATTACTGTAATTATCTAGATTTACCTCGAAAAATATACTCTTTGAGCATGTAACACGCGTGATAATGTTTGTTTTGGGTAACGATTTCTTCTCTCCGATCTTCGCAAACAGAATTAAATTTATTTTAGTTGAGTAACTAAAATCTCAAGTGAATAAAAAATACTTATAAAAGTATGCTGTTTATTGCCCTTTACATAGTATCATATGAGATGATGTGATGCCTGCACCCTAGATCAACGCCATGTTGAAAACATTTTAAAAAAATATTGCAACAGCTAATGGTGTAGTTGTCTGTTGTACATGTACATGTATCACCGTGAAGTTTTCTTAAATAGTCCTGAGAAAATTGCACATAGCATGTTTTGTCAAGATCGAGTACCCGGAAAAATTCAGTACTGTAAATTTACTGATTTACCATATACGTAGCACCAGATCTCCTTAAAATGCATAACTGATATGTAAAATGAAACTATTTATATTTTTATGTGAACTTATTTTCCACGTTATATTTCTTCGAGGAAAAAAAATCAGAAAACATCAGCCATGCATGTTCATTTATAGATGGAGAAAAATTGGAAAAAAACTCTTGAAATTATTGCAAAACTTAATTAATGCTAAAAACCTCTATTCTAAACATTTTGATTGACATTTTCGTGTTATACAGTGTAGATGGATCCTAACCTCAAGATTTATTCGCTTACTTGTAACTTGATTGGTCTGCTATAAACTATTTCCTTTTTGAGAACAAGTTTAAATTTTCCCATTTCAAAATCGGCTGCTAAAAAATGCGTTTTTTCTTTCAATTGTTGATGCTTTCCAAGTTTATTTATCATTTGGATAATAAACGGAAGAATTTGAAAGTTATACAAGCAGTTCAAGTTTTAATTTATTTTTCATCTTGGAAATATTGATTTACGCGACATTCAGGCCCATTCACTCGCTTGCAATTCTCCGGAACATATAATTCTATACAGCTTTGGATAAATTTACTAGGCACCCTATGAAAATAGTCCTTCTGCGGTTATTTACGAAAATAATTACAAACATCGATATGAATATGTTCATTTAATCCATAAATGACATTACAAACTACTATTTTGATGACCCGCCTTTACTTTTAATAACTACAGCAATTCTTCTGGGAAGGCTGTCCACCAAGGCGTAGCCTTGGGGTGCCTAATAAATTTGTCCAAGGCTGTACTATCAAAACACAAAATGCCTCAAGGAAAACCGAAAACAGTTTTTGGGAAATTTAAAGTTTGATTCATCCTGCAGGTTCATGCACTGATACTAGACACGCTAAAACGCGATCATCCACTAATTAACCTGCAATGAAAACATTTTCCTCATGGATTCATTAGGCCTGAACACGCGATAATGTTGCATTTAAGCCCTATCTCCATCTTTTAAGAATGCAATGATAAACCTTTTTAGAATTTAAGGAAACACAACAATCACAAATCAGTACAATCTTTTACCTGTTAATAAAATCCTTATACAGTCAATGGATGTTAATTTTAGTTGTGCAGGCATTTTCTTACTCTCCCCCCCCCCCCCTTAATTCTTACCAGCTTGCAAAGTCTGAAATCCAATCAATTACCCATTTGATGAAATTTCCCGTTTCTTGGAACAAAACAGTGAAAAGAACAGTTCTCACATTGTAAGAGGAAAATGAGTTCGTAGAACAGAGGGAAGTTGCCATATTTCATAAATCGAAGCGAAACTTAACATTAGTTCTATGGGATACTTTCGGAACAAGTGCAATAGTTCGTAAAAAACGTTTTGTTTTTTCTTGATGTAATTAAATGAAAATACGTAAAAACGCGAGTCGACTATACATTGATTTAGCTTAAAATCCCTATGAATCCTGTAATGTATATTTGAATAATACTATTTTGAATACATTTTGAACAGCACGTCCAAGTTCTAGAGTAATTTAGTATAATAAATGTGTCGGTAAAAACAGATTTACCAATGTCAACTGGTTTTTCAAATTTTATGAGAATTTCGCCCTTGCTTTCCAGGATAAGTTCAGAAACAGCAGACATGATCCAACAAGGCCTCGACAAAGATTAAAAACTACGATACCTTGAGAAATGATGATGGTCTGCGTTTTAGCATCGATGAACTTCACGGAGGTCAGCGACGTTGAAATCCACTCCAAATTCTCTATAATTTAATTGTATAATATTAAAATAATTATTTCACAGACCATTTCTAAAAGGAAAACTTTCTTTTATTAACAGATCCAACAAGTTTCTGATCATTTTTTGCTCACTTGACTGATTATGGCCCAAATGAAAATGGCACCTTTTGCGTGTATGTACATTGATAAGCTTTATTTATTGGAGTTCAACGAATAATTTGAGCGCAAACAACTTAAAATACAGCTGGGCCACTATCTCGCCTCCTTCATTTTTATATGGGCGAATTTTACTGAATAAATTTGGGATTTCCAAGGGCATTTCATCGTTTCTTTCATGGTAAATGCCGCCTAGAAACCCCAAATACATTGCAGAGATAAAGTCGACTCCTGGAATTTAAATCACGATAACAACACTGTGCTAACGAAATTCCTTACCACCGATAAAAAAAGGCCTTTCATTAAGTCATAAATCCAATAAAATAATAGATTATGCTATTACGTTAATATGCAAACTAATTATCTTTAGCAGACGTTGATTTAAATATAAACAATAGTATTTAATTATACTAATAAGTGATAAATTACTGTAGCCTATACAGTATATACTGTATGTAGCCTTATATGATGACATGCACACGAGGTCCGCATACAGTAGCAATTCCATCATTAAAAAATCAATTAATAAAACCTACATCACAGTATACGAAATACCAGTATACTGTAGTCACTCGTTGGTTTTTGGGTGGCAATCTTTCGCAGCGACAACTGTGCGACTAGCGGCGACTAAATAGAAAATGCGCATTAAGCCACGCCCATATATCGATAGTATTGCAGCAATAATTGCACCACCGATGTTGTTTTATGCTAATGAACACGTTCACAGTGCCCGGATGCCAGAAACAAGAAGGGGTCTTCAAATAGGTGGTCCTCAGGTAGGGGGTAAGAGGGTCTAATTTTAGGCAAATATTGCGGACGTCATTTTTGAATGACCCAAAGCTTCCTGTGAGAAGATACATGTATGTGCAGCAGACGACGAAAAGTAGGCAGTGTCTGCTTTATCAAAATGCATTTATCGCTATCACTCCTTCCAAACAAATTGCTATTTACTTAGCCAATTGGGCGATTTTGTGCAAATCTGTGGGTATCTTATCCTGTCAAGCGAGTGACACATTGCCGCCGATACGATCATATCGCTGTCGTTTCATTTTAAAACATTGAAACATCAAAGGTGCGGACACGGAGTGGCTATACTGGTATTACTTATCCTGTGCCTACATGTGCAATATGTTAATTAGGCAGAACCATTTGGTTTTCGTCATGCAGCCCGCTAAACACTTCAGGTTTTGTTTACTAGCAATCTTCCCCATTGTTTGTGGCTCTGCAATGATGATATATAGTCGATATTCAATTTGTATCCATGTTGTATTATTCAACATCTTTAATTTAAAATGTGATGGTACACTATTTCGTTGGAATTAATTAACCATCGTTGGTAATTTGTGAAACCACAGAATACATCGAGCCTTATTTTTTTTACAAAAACACCATTTTTGGATAATAAACAGTATAACGTATAATGCATGCTGTCAACCATACGTAGTACCGTATATACATGTTGCGATCATAGTTTTTAGTAAATGTTTTTTTCTTTAAAAGGGAAAGATTATGTGTACCCTGTGTATTTCCGGTACATTGCTAAGAATGTTAGCACACTATATTGTTAAAGTCAACTGAAAATACGTGTACAACATTAGTTTAAATTAAAACTTAAATAATGATGTTTGACATGTGGATAATATCTTAATTTAAATTGTTAAATGGGGTACATGTTTCGAAGTCACCAAAAGACAGCATAAACCGTTGCAATTGTGTTTCAGCACACACAAAATGCTATTTCAACATCAAAGAAATTCCTAAAGAATAAATTAAGAATGTTTTCAGTTCACATTACATTAAAAAGATAAATAAAATTGAAGGGCGATGCTGTTCATGCCCAACCTTATCAAAGAGTAAACGCGTTTCAAAGGTCGGACGTAATTTTGAAAACAACTCCGAATTATTTTCCTGAAACAAAGATAGAATCTGCATGTGCTCAAACGTGCAAACTTGCTGCAAGTAATACAACGAAGAACACTTTGAAGCTATGCTGGATTATCGTTAAACCCAGTTTAAATGAGCTTCCATGTAATAGCAGACGAAATGAGCCCACAATCCCAGGCTTGATGTATAAAAATTGAATTTTTTTATCCAAACGTTGGTGACGATTGCTTCCACGTATCACTTGGGACTTAGCAGGCCAGTAGACCTATTTGGTTTTGGGAAAAGCCAACTGAACCACCAAGGCCCACGTGAGAACGAGGATTCCACGCTTGGGAAAATGGGACGAAGTATTAGCTCCAATTGGTCTGAAATTCAAGAAACACAATTAAAACTCATGAAATTATGTAAACGGACAAAAGCTAACGACACGCTGAAGTGAGCCTCGAAAGTTTGATTCTTTAAACAGGATCTTAGATAGGTTTGAATTGAAATGGGAAATTATCAGCCCAGCCAATTTAAATACGGAAGAAGTGTATTTGCATTCTAGGAAACTCAAACATTCTCCAACAGCATTCCTTCGGTAAACTGAAATCCAGATTCATGAAGGATGATTACCTTCTACACAGGATAACTATAGGCACCAAAATTGTTTTAGGTGTAGAATTAAAAGGATTTTTTTTGTTTGTCTTAAGGCCGTTACACACGTGACAAATTGTTGCCGAATTTCTGGCAAGTTTAGGCGTGTCCGTAAAGTCAAGCAATTTTTTCTCAGGATCTTAGTAATTAATGTTTTTAAAATAGAAAAATTAGAACATTTCATTTCCCATCATTTGCAACCAATAAAACATAATATGGCAACAAATTGAATCGTGTGTGATGGCCTTTACGTGGTATGATGAAGTGAAATAATTTGCCCTGGAATAACTTGTTCTGCGCAACTCATGTGCATCAAAGAACATTGGGTGTTAGTAAAATAACTGCGAAATATGTTTCGGAAATTTATGGCGCATTGCGGATCTTATTGCTTAGTGCGCGTCGTGAAATTATATATTTGACATGATTCACGTTCACGACGACGATATCTTGATCTTTCCATTTCAAAAACCACATCTTGATGAACAGTTATTGATGGCGAAAAACCGGTGGTTTTCATTTGAAGGCCACGAAACCACTTTTTTATTTGACATGATCTCGGACCGTCGGACGTTGGCTTTAGAAAAACGTAATGGTGTAAATACTGAAAAAGCTCCATAAACATAATGTCACAATAATTTAATTCAAAATTGAGGATGGGTTATATTTCAAATTTAGGTTTAACATTCAACTTACGATAACTTTGAAAAATACCACGTGTACTGATATATGCATTACAATTCCACGCACATTACGCATTGCAGAAAATATTAAAAATTTAAGACAACATTTGGTTTAATGCGTTTACTGATAAAAAAACAAGGGATTTGATGATTTTGTTTAGTAACATCAATCATTTAGCAAACAAAAGATTAAGGATGTCGTCTATTTAGAAATGGCGCGGCTTTATTCTTTTAAACGTATTGCCATCTATAATACACAGGTACAGTATATATACATGTATATACTCTATATAAATATAGACTATATATATGTAGAAAAAAGGCCAATTAAACATTTTGGAGACAAAATTTTGAGAAAAAAAAGGTTTTTTCTTTGAATTTTTTTTAGAGATTTTTTATTAGGTAATGATACCCTTGGTCATTATCTTTCTCTGTTTACATGCCCCCCTGTCCCTTTCATTCATCATTATCATCATCATCTTGTCAGAAACAAGCAAGACGTAGACAAAACACACGTATACGCGGCTAAATAAGGGGCTTCTGGGCTATTATAGTTGGACATCATGCATGCAACGCGTAATTTAGATAAACATTCGAGAAATTAGAACCACTAATTTCTATCTCTCCATGGAGGCTTCTTTGGAAAATTGTTGACGCATTAGGTGGTTCGTTGCTTTGGAATTACGCGTTTTTCCAAATAAGTATACAACATTTGTATGGCCTTCAAACGCGAATTGTTGTCATTTTTCCATCGAAAATTACTTAAGTTAGAAAAATGCGATCTTGTTTGTCGTATTGGAAACTTAAAAATTCCATGAAACAATACATCGTCAAGCCTAAGTTCTTCAGTTTCAAAACATACTGTGCAAAAACGCCACTTTTCAAATCTGCACCTGCATTTGCTCAATGTCGTGAGCTATACCTTAAGATAATTGTTTAAAATGCATCACTGACCACAATGCATATTTGGAGTATTCAGCCAGCTTTGCGAAACGCAATTTCTTACAAATTTAATTTAGCAATGATGTATAAAGTCGATTGCAACTGACGTAGGAGCATTCCCCTGAAATTGGGCAAGTGCTTCCCCCCCCTTCCCTACCATATGGCATTTATTTGCTGACTTATAGGGTACTGAGTTGAATTGAAAGCACTTTAACAATCTTGAAGCGATGTGGGCAAAATCATCAAAATTTTACACACGTTACTGCCAAAATGCGATTCCCGAAGCTTTTTGTTGAGTACCCCTAATTTATAACTCAGCACGACAGGAACATTTCGGAAAGTTTCAGCAGTTTTCTGGGACTTAATCCGTGAGCCGGAATGTTTCGTCTACGTTCGAATATACCGAAATGATTTTATTAATTAAAGATCATTAAAAATTTGCATTTTTTTTGTTATTCGAGTTGCGCCCCTGGAATTCAACAATCGTCCTTACTCTTAAAAAAGTTGTAACCAAGAACAATTTATAGTCACAATCTCAAGTCTGTTCTTTTATCACTGTGATGACTGCATTACAGTGCTATCCTGCTCAAGCAATCATCTGCCATAATTCTTCAAGAACCCCGTAAAGCGTAACCATTTTCATATCAAATAAATGTTGCACGCAGTAACCATCCTCATCCAGAAAGATGCACATTTTGATAACCCTTTCGGGCGTCAGAAAAGAAACCAATCCCATGTTTTATTCTTCTCGGGCAGGAATCAACAATGGTGAGTTTAATTCCACTGTCAAAATATCTAGAACGGAATCACCCCATCCAGGGTCACGAAATGCATCCTCCAGCGGCCAGAAATTGGTCTTCGACCATATTCCTATCGAAATTTGGTAATCCAATTCGCACAATGCCATGCACGGCAGCGTGCTCAGACAAGATCTTGGAGTCTTGAGCCGATGCAATAACAAAAGAAGTGTGCCACCATCTCCCACGGAGTCCAAAATTAATACAGGCAAGTGCCCAAGGAGGCTCCCAGTGCGTGTCTGCTCTATCTGACAACCTGTCAAAATTTGGGCAGCCGGAGAATTATCGGGATTTTCTTAGCTATATATAAGTTATCCAGTGAAAAAAGAAATGAGAGTAGTTTATCACGGATGGCATGATTGCGCATTTACATGTCAATTTTCGGAATTATAGCCGCAGCAGAGGGTCGGTAATGCGCTTTCAATGTTGGAGAAATTCAGAAAATGATTTCGCGATTTTTATCAACCCCAATCATTGCAGATTTTCGAGCGTAAAAAGCGCAAACTGCCCTCATTAAACTTGTTTTTATTTCACTGTTTGGACAAATAATGAGCTTCCGTTTTCATGAAAATTAGGGTTGAAAAACTATTAACGACGGCAAGGCCGTGGGCATGGGCTCAGGTTATCCGAAATGCACATGACCTAAATTCCAAATTGTTGATGTCAAACCTAGACTGGGCATTGCATCATCCGTTATTTTATCGTTAAGGTTTCAGAAAACACATTTTCCAAGTTTCTGAAATGAGTGATTTTCCCTTTAGTTCAATGTTTTTTTTTACCAATTATTAACATAAACTTCAGAAACTTTTGTATAGAATATAGATAACAATATTTGTATCAATACAGGACTAGTCTAATGATTACAACTGGAAATAAGCGGCGAGAAATTGCGGGAAAGTCTATACAGACTGTATCCCCACGGTATAAGCAGCATCTGACAGCATTGCTTCAAAGGGAAATGTGCTTTTATTCCATCATATGACGTTATGTGTTTCCTGATTGGCTATAACAGAACGAAACTTTCGTGCATGACTGTAAAACCTATGATGTCAGCTTCTTTCCGTATAAAAACTTGCTCAGAATGGGATCGCTTTCTAATCTGGAAATATATCAGGAAATTTGTTTTCGAATGAAATTTTTACCAACACACGGGGAAGTATCAAGCAATTATACAAGTTGTATCTGGAAAGAAATTTCGGGATATAATTTGCCTCTTGGGTGAATCGGCCCCTTGCTTGCCAGAAAATGTTCTTTTACGCATAGAAACTCTAAAAAAAATCAGATCAACTTTCATAATTCGGTGAAGTACCTTACTTTCCATTAACAATTTGTTTTTATTTTCAATTTTGTAATTACAAGACGGCAGTTTGCTGCGTCGCCTAGCGCTAATAAAAGGCTTTCAAGAAACCCCGTTAATTTATAGGTGCATGTAGAAAGGCTATAAATCAACAGAATTTAATATACATAACCTCAAATAAATTTTCATAAAGAATAAAAAATTAAACAGACATGCTGGGCATGTAATCCCGTGAAAGGTGAAGCGTTTTATCGTTGTGCGTGATGAATTTTATCCATGTTCAATGTTGGAACTGATTACTGCTAAACAAATACAAAGATTACGTGCAAAGCGGCTTAAATAATAATCTGCAATGCATGCATGTGGCCCAATTAAAACAGCGTTAAAATGCAACAACCTAATAAACAACTCAAGCAATTTGAATTCGTTTCTTCGTTTGAATCC
>JAQGBX010002764.1:0-19253 GCA_034698745.1 Megaphyllum sjaelandicum | reverse complement strand
TTAGTTTAGGCCATTATGAACTAAATTTTCTGCAGAACTTACCAATGTGATAAAAAACTAGTTAGTCTTTATACCCACAAGTTAAATCACCATAATTTATTAGGTAAAAAATTACCAAATGGCCCGAAATTAGCAAATTCTACCAGTATAGGAGGGTGTGCACTTACTTTTTGTGCAAAAAAATAATCGTTTTTATTAATTTAAAATTTACTTATTTATTTTTAAAAAATTTTGGTTATTGTTACTTAATCCATGCACTATAAGTGTTATTATAAATGTAGTTTTAAAAACCGAAACCATTTATGTTTTCCGAAAACAGCAATTTTCTTACTGTGTACTTATACTTTTTGTGTCAACTGTATCTTAAAGCCACTTAATTGCTGGTCAAATTCTTCAGATCGTAAAACGTCACTAACGCAACATATTAACGCAAACCACGCGATGAGAAATTATGATTAATTGTCAGGAATTATCAGAATTATCCACGTAATTAAGCAATAGAATCGGGATGGCAGTCATTAGTAACGGTTGTCATCACGAAATGCGACATTGTTCGGAAATCGATTTCGGTTATGAGCGCATTGGAAAAATATCTGAACCATGCAGGTTTTTCAAGGGCAATTTCATTGTGACTTATCGAACAGAGCATCAACGCTAGCCGAATATTGATTAGGGCTATTTCTTACTCATTTTTAATGAATTATTGAGCTGTGTGAAGAATTCTAAAGTTTCCTATCGTCCAATGATAGGAAGAGCGTTCCCTATACTTTTCTTTACCGACTCGCCGACAGGCGGTGTCAAGGGCGCGAAGGTTGATCTACTTGTTGAACCTCAATGTCTTTATTTCAATTTTTATTCTATACTGCAAAGTATTTTATTTAATGAACAGCTTCATAGGAAATTTTTTTATCCTCAATTAAGAAGCATAGTGTCAATTATTGGAAAACTTGTCGCTTTTTATAAGAATTACATTGCATTAATTTCGAAAAACTTATTGGAAATATTTTGTGTCTGAATAAAACTATTATTTTTTATTTCATTTAGTGTGTTAATTGGTTGGTTGGTTGGTTGGTGGGTTGAGGGGCACAGTGCCTACAAGGCAAAAAGCGCCCGAACGTCGACATTGGAACAGCGGTGGGATGATCAGGAGGGTAAGAGCAGGGCGCAAGGGGGGGTCAACACAGAACAATTAGGAACACAGACAAGTGTGTTAATGACTTTTTTAATTGACACGATGCATTTTTTATATGCCGAATTCTCGCAATGTGAATCAAGATTGATTAATCCCGTCTGTGTAGCAGTATGTTCATGTATGATTCGTCTGTAGAGAATAGTTAACAATTTCCCTATTAATTTTTGAAAAATATATTTTTTTTTTTTGGCTTCCGCGCCTTTGATTTCGGATTCCTTCAAAGTATAGATGTGTATTTATTGTTGCAATTAGAAGGGAGAATTTAAACCAATATAAATATGGTAAATATGAAATAACTTAGGTATACACGTAGCTCGTACAGTTAAGCTCGAATATGATAGTTTGGTCATTAGATATTAATGCAATACGGATATTCATTTCTAACTTCCGGCGATTTTCGGTTCGAGAAATGAGTTTTGGCTTTATCCCAGATTTTGGCAAACCATCGTAAAACTATTTTTGTCTTCAATTTTATCACATTTCCAAGCAAATTAACTTAACTGACATCTAACTTAATCGTATATGGATTTTACGATGCTAATTGGCAATAAATTGAGAATAATTTGACATTTTTACGAAAATAAAACATACGGTATAGAAAACCATCAAATATAAACAGAAAAAAAAGCTGCATATAACAGAATGCATGGAATGTACAAATTATTCGGATAGAAAGTTAAGAAAAAGTCGATAAATACAGTATTGGTCCTTTATTGACTAATTGTCTTATAAAATTAAAGTAACCTAATTGCCTATTTAATAACAGAGTATTTAATCGTCCTTTCAAGTTAAGGGACCGTTAAATTAATTTACTGCGTGAATATGCTACCATTATTTCGATCGAATGTTCTTGACCAAAGTCAAATGTACATTTTACTGTACTTGTATACAAGCCATAAATTTGTTGTTAAAGTTTTCCTATTCAAATTATGGAATTCTGTGGTGCAAAACACCGCTTCTACTTTATTACATGTAACATTTTTAGTGTACAAGTTTACAGTGTACACCTATATGTACATTTCCACTCTGAAAATTACTTTTAGAGCTTACGTGACTCATCAAAGATAGAAACGATTAAATAAATAGCAGCATTTGAACTAAATTTCATATAGAGTTTTGATGTCTGTACACTCCAGATCATATCTCCAATAAACTCCACGTTAATGGTAACATCAAAAAGGTCAACTAACCATCTTGCTATTTCATTAATAATATTCATGCATTAAGTGCCAATAAAGAAGATCTCTTACTTTTAAAGATTAATTTACATTTACCTTTTAAAACGAAAGATATTTTCCAAGGTTCACAGATCTCTACCTTTTAAAAGGATAACTGTTTCAAAATAACTCGTCTTTTTCCTCTACGTTTACACTATAACGTGAAATTTTTCAGTGTGCTATGACGCGCCAATGATTTTAATTGCCTCACCCGACGTTAATTCACCATAATCAACCAGCCAGCACTACGATGATAGCCTGGTATTTTACCTGACGCATCCAACCCGCCACTAAAAACTTTTAAACTTGAATTTTTTTTGGACAGAAAGGTGTCTTACCTGGATGGTGTGATCGTCGTTGTTGATGACCCTGATGACCCTTCCTTCCCTGGAGCCTGGCTGGCCCTCGGGTGACCTCCGTTCGCGGTTGGCGACGGCGGTGGAGTTGGGAGAAGGCGGCCGGAAGAGCTTCCAGTCCTCTTGGTTGTTGGTGAACTTGCTATGGGGCTTCCAGTTGCCGTGCTTGTTCTTCTCCATGCCGTAGTCGAGATGCAGGTACTTTTTCCGGCTCGAGCAAACGTACTGTCCACCGTCCTCGAGATCGTCCAGGCCGCGCACCTTGCGGCCGTCCAACGAGAAGATGTAACGGACGCCTGCCGGCAGGTCGGTCCGAGGGGTCAAGTAGTTGCAGAGGGCTTCGAACGACGAGAAGTCGCGGCCCGGTTTCATGGAGATCCTGATGCCCGGGAAGAACTGGTCGCCATTCTTGTAGAACGTGATCAGCCTCGCCTTGTAGCTGTTCAGGCCGTTGTTGTTGATGATGTCCGAGGTGACCACCGCCTCGTCGAAGCCGGGTTTCTTCAACACCCTGTTCCTGCGCTGCAGAAGGTTCTTGGTGGCGACGCCCACCTTGGCTCCGTTGCGCACCGGGCTCAGTCCTCCTTCTCGAGGGTAGAGGTGCTCGTAGTCGGCCATCCCGTCGTCGTCCAGCTCGTCGAAGCGACTGACCTGACCCCGGCCACGCTGCCTGTTGACCTTCTTGACGACATCCCCTCGGTCGTGGGCGTCGATCAGGCTGAAGGCTCTGTCGGGATTGGGGGCTCTGTCCGAGTTGGGGGGCCTCCTGCCTCCTCCCAATGCGTTGGCTGGCACGCGCTGTTGTCGGGTCGGGTCCACCGTCACCCCCGGGGCGCGAGCGTCTCGCGGGTAGCTGCGGCTGCGGTACGGTTCCCTGCCGGCAATGGGCTTTCCTCCTTGAAGAGGCTTCGCTGGCTGCTGCGGTTGCTTCTGCTGTTGCTGCTGCGTCGCTTTCTGTTGGTGTTGGCCCTGATTCGGGTGCTGTGATTCGCTGGGCTTGCTCTTCGGTTCAGGGCCGTAGATTCCTCCAATGAGGTAGTCCTTCGGATCGCGCGGCCAACCTTGACTCTCCATTTGCTGGCGCCGAATGGGCAGCTCGGAGTCGTCGTAGTAGCGCGGCTTGTCGGTCAGACGGTGCGGTGGATCATTCCTGCCATCGTTGTACTTGATGTTGTTGTTGACGTTAGGAGCTGCAGGCTTCTGGTCCTTAGGAGGCTGCGCTGGTTGGGGCTTGAATCTCAGGTCCGAATCCTTGCGCTGGAGCTCACCGGCGTGTTGGGGCTGCCTGTTAGGCTGGTACTGAGGAGGAGGAGAAGTGCCGTGGCCCTTCGGATCCTTGGCGTACTGGTCCTTCGGATCCTTGGAGTACTGGTCTCTCGGATCCTTGGCGTACTGGTCCCTCGGATCCTTGGCGTACTGGTCCCTCGGATCCTTGGCATACTGGTCCTTCGGCAGGTGAGGGCCAAAGCCATTGGTCGGAGGGTTGGTGGCGTTGCGATTACTGTTGTTGGCGTTGATGTGACCGTTGGGCACGTTACCGTTGGTGTTGTTGTTGTTGGTGGTGGTGGTACCGGAGCGGCGATCCTTGGGAGGTTCCGGTGCCGGTTTCGTTCCGGGCATGCGAGGAGGGCTGTAACGCACTGCGTCCGGTAACTTCTTGGTGGCTCTGGTCTGGCCCCCATCTCCCATTTTTTCATTTATGCGAGCAATTTTCGATTCCTTTGAGTCAACTCCCAAAAGGCTTTACCGAGGTTGCAAGCACAAAGACCCAGCCGTCGAAGAAGTTCGAAAAAGGAGGTTCGAGATGGCCGAAAAGCACTCAAAGTCACCGGAGACTTACCAGCGAACAAAGATGGATTTACTGAAACGATGTTTATGTCGAAGATTAAATTGGCAATGACTTCCAGAAACTCACCGAGCAAAATAAGTCGAAGATGCTCGAAATCTCCGATGGCAATAAAACGCGCGAAATCGTCAACCTTAATCTTGTCAAAAGTCCAAATCCCGCTTCCGAAGAGAATTCATTGTCAACGATTGCAACGACATCCGCAATGGCAGACGTTCCGAGATTCGCGAGAATAGCTAAAAGGCATCAGCAATGTAGAAAAGACAGAAGCACGTGGATCTTCTCGGCACCTTTCGGTTTCTCGGCGAGCGCTTCAAAGCAGCGCCTCGCCACTGTCAGCGCGAGTCCAATCGCTGCGACAACGAT
Source organism: Megaphyllum sjaelandicum (assembly GCA_034698745.1). NCBI lineage: Eukaryota > Metazoa > Arthropoda > Diplopoda > Julida > Julidae > Megaphyllum > Megaphyllum sjaelandicum. The sequence continues at coordinate 14,276 of JAQGBX010002764.1, read as the reverse complement.
GGCTTCCGGAACGGTAGTTTGAGACAGGAAGTGCAAGATGACAACAGCCCGCAATCGATAACGCTCGAGTAATTTTCGCTTTTCGGAGGAGGTACTTTAAAACTCCTTACCGCTGTCTCGCGCGACGATTCCGAGGACATCGACGATGACAGTCCTCCGACAGAGGAAATCCAGGAGTCCCGAAAACGCTGGTGCAGGGGAAGGGTGACGCAATTGCCACGATCATCCGAAACACGCAGTTAATTGTGACTCACGGACGAGCTTGCGACGACACGAACTGAAAATCAATGGTCACCTCATTCCACACCTAGCTAGTTTAATTCGAGGGAGAGAGAGAGCAGCCAGTCCGGTCCTTCTGATTTATCGAAGTCAGCGTTAGCTGGCCTAAATTTCTTGCCGTGACTGAGAAAACAAACAGAAAAATTTCGGCTAGTTGATGTTTACAATTTGGGCAGATCCGACGAGAGACACGTGGCGGCACGGCATGTCGACTCTGGAAATCCAATAACCGCGGTTGCTGGTGCTGCTGCTGTCGGGAAGCTCCTGGTAACGCGTGAACTCATCGATTGCCACTGTTTCGCAATAATTGCGGAGAGGCTACTGGAGCACCAAACGACCGAAATGCTGGCATTTGGCTAACTTTGGTCCGAAGTTAGGCAGCAGCCGAGGAATCCTAGATGCGGCGCAGGAGTTTACGTACGATGATTAACGTAACACCTCTTGGAGATGGTCGAACTCGGATCTCGAGAGGATCTTCGATAATTCTGAGCAGAAATTCATGATGCCGTTCAATTTTGGCAGACATAGATTAGGGTCACAAAGGTCCCGTCAACCCATGGCCCGAATGACTGCTCCCTTCAGTCCAATCGATTTGTAGAAAGTCTTCTCTTGACGAGTTAGTTGTTTTGGCACACGCTTGGCCCCAGGATCCAAATTTTCGAGTTTTTCGACTACTGATAATGTCGAAGATATTGTCAAGTGCTCCCAAATACTTCACCTCCGCAGTAACGCGTGTCTCTCGCAGCAGTTTCTCCTCCGTTCTGGCACTGGACGCATCCACAAAGACAGCAATAACGCAATATCTGGCTTTGCGAGTACCAATGCGAATCGGTAATAATGTCTAATTGCTACAAATTGTGTACTGTCGTCCCCCAATGCTATACCAGTTTCAAGTAGCGTTGGGACCAGTCCACCTTCCGATTAGATTCTGGGGACGTCTAGAATCATGGCCATAACCTAGTGACTTGCTTCTCCATTACCAACACTGATGTAAGGATATTTCCCAAATTCTGAAGACGCATTCTCAAGCGCCTCTTGGTAAAGTCGCTCCTTCAATCTGGCAATGAAGTATCATTAACGAAGTTGATGATTGACAAAAGTTCAAAACTTTGATAAATTGTTGGTTCGTCTAGGTGCAGCCACTTAGACCCCTTTGGCATCGCAGATTCCAGGCATCTGAGTGCCAACAGTCAATTTTCAACAGTAACTTCGAGACAGAGATCGAACTAAATCCTCCCGAAGGTATTTCAGGAGCAAACTTTGGAGAGGTCCTCGCGGCTTCTTGGACGGTGGTTTCTTGAATGGTAGTAGCGTTGAAATTGTCGATGACGTTTCGATTGAGCGGTAACCAAGCACGCACGTCAATGGATCGAAACACGTAGACCGACGGTATTTGCATTCGGTGGCTAGCGCACATATACACACACAAACTGTTGGTCACCTCGACAACGAGAAAAGTAAAATCGAAATCCTCCTCCAGAGTTGCCCACCCACCTCGGTCAGTCGGTTATCTCGAAATCTTGCAGTCGTCCATCAGTGCTCAATTTGACGGGCCGTATACGTGGCGTTGCGGCAAAAACTCATTAATAAACATAATCTGAAAATTGATTTTTCGACACGTACCGGTCTTCATTTCGCGGAATCAAGCAGTGGCACGAATCAAATAACCCCTTTTTTCCTGGATTCTCACTAAGCAGCTTTTGGCGCTGATGTCCGAAGCAGCTTCCAGAGGTTTTCGGCACCAAACGTCCAGCACATTCAGAAAGCGATGCACTCACTAAAAGAAGAGAAATAAATCGAGTGATTTTTTCCAATAAAAGGCAATGAATTGTGGGAGAAAAATGTTTGGATGCCAACGGCAGTTGAACACGAACCTAACATTATGGTTTATCGAGCGCATTATTGACCGGAGTGAAGAAACAACGAGCACCAATGAAAAAATCAGCAGAGAAGAGGAGGAATTTCTGAAAAAGAGAACGCTTTGACGAAATTATTAACATACAGTAACTGGCCCTAATGATCGTGTTTATCTTAAGGATAACTGGCTAATTAGCGTTGGCAACTGCCACTTAGCTCTTCGGCACGCCAATTACAGACGTAATATTGATCTGGGAGCGATGCTACTGATGAATGAAAAGTTTCAAAACGTGTGTTTAGCGGAATTTTACCAAATTTTCGCTTGTTGACATGACGGAATGGGACGGGATTGTCTCAGGAAAACCTCTCGATAGCCGGTCAACAACTGCCTAATTGCAGTCCTGTCAATGATTTTGAAAATGTCGACAACATATGGCTGAAACTTTCAGAAGATAAAATTCCCAAAATACAAAGATCCCGTTAGAAATTTCCAAACAGGTGATATGCCACCATCGACTGCACCAAATGTCTAAATCCACCAAACGAAAACCAGACAAATTATCAATATCTTAGCTGTTGGTAACTTATGACACATAGTTACATAGTTAACTTACATTACTAGATGGAAGATATAATCAGTTCTGTTAGTGCTCCACAGAATGGAACCCGATAAAAGGTTAAAATGGCATACCCGTTACAAATTTTACTTTACATGATAGTTTTTTTACAAGTTCTCATCAATTTTTAGTTTTGTTTGGTAATTTTTAAGTGAAAATAAAAGGACTTGAATAGAATTTTTTTTTATTTGCGTGATTCGGAGTTCGTGTTTGCTTGGAAATGATTGCTTTTTATCGTAACCATTTTGCTAGTGGACATTGTTAGTGTTGTTATTTTAGAAAAACGAGTTCGTTCGATCAGAACAATCAAAAAGTTATCTTTGAGTGATGACCGAAACGAGGATTTTGGGATTATTACTCATTAACAAAGTGCCGATTGAACTTAGAGGCCCTGATGATTTTGGCACAAACAATAAACTGACTAAAGCTAATGGACAAAAAGCGGATTAATCGCAATGTGCCAAAAAGTGAAGTTATTATTTATAATTTCGACTCTTATTTGAAAGAAAGATCAATGATTGATATCTTTTAGTCTTCGGTTATGTGACGTCACCAATCCGAAGTTACACAATTAGTAGCATTAACAAACTGCCGATTAAGTATAATGGCAAAAACAACTTCCTGACAAATTACAAATGCGAGCGAATAATGTATAAACACAATCATCTCGATATTAAAGCTAAACAGAAAAATATACATATTTGGAATTTGACCCTTTTCAACGCGAAATCTATTTTCATACTTCTGGCAAATTAATTAGCGAAACCAATGGAAAAACCCAAATATCACTCGTTGATAACGATCTGATTTTGGCATAACTTGGCATAACTTGCCAAAAACTAAAATGAGCAAATAGTTCATCTTTTTCAGAGGAAGCTGGACATGACGCAACATGAAACCTACGGGGAAAACAGTGGGAACAAACGTCGATAATGCGATTGCATGCCACAGCCTTATTAAAATCCTTTCGTTCAATTAGGCCGCGTATTTTTGCATCAGAAAAACGGGAAGTCGCGTTACGACGACTATTAGCCGAGAATGGCACGAAATGGCGAGACAAAATCCAGTTTAATTACATTTTAATGCTCGGCACGACAACCTTTTTCAAAAGGAAAGGACTTCACTGAGCAGCACTGACCTGCCTAAAAGGATACTCAATTTCATTCATTAAGTCGATTAAGAAACGTACAATTGACGACAGCCAAAATGAAATTGTTCCAAATGCATCACCACTTTCATTGCATCTAAAGTTTGTCTTAATCCACTAATCTGCAACGGTAAACTTTACTGATATTAATGTAACAATACAGAGTAAAGGCCCAGCCAATATATTATTTTTGTTTAACAAAACAAAACAAAATGCAGATTTGTGACGGTATTTTCGAAACAATATCAATTATTTGTAAAATATGCTGTATTTTCGATCTTTTTGTATATAACAAATTTCTGGACGATCTACATCCTACAACACATAAATCTCCGTTTAAAAAAATGGCAAACATTTGCTCGAGCATCCCATCTATCATGTTGTATCGCAAATTATGAAATAGATTTAAATATTTTTGTAGATTGTAATTTAATGCCCCAATGTTATATTTTAGATTGTTTTCGATTATCCTATAACCATTTGCCAGCTAATCAACACTCTTCTTTATGTAAACCAAATGGCTGTTTGATTATTTTAAACAAAATTTGAACAGGTCACGCTGCGACGCAGCACAAATACTGATGTGAATAAACCTTTAACAAAAAAACATGGTTATTGTGACAAAAAGAAATGGTAATTTCTTAACGTCTGTAGGAACATGTAACGAAATACAATACAGAAACACATAACTGAAAGAAGAAAACATTTAGGAACGTATCATCCTATTAGGAAATGGTTTCAAAATTCTGATTTCACACAAATCATGAATCATTTCCTATATTATAGTTTTACTATTGCGGATGTACATTAACAACTTGACAGAGGGGATGCTCGAGCAAATATTCCCATGTTTTTAAAACCTAAACTGAGATTTTTGTTGTAGAATGTAGATCGTCCAGAATTTTGTGGTACATACTGGAAAGATTAAAATATTTTAGTCATAATCAATGATAACATCAAAATTTTCAGAGGCAATCTCTACGAGTCATATTCCAATAACAGAATTACCGAAAATGTATTTTCAATGAAGTCAGTAACTATATAATTTGCAATTTTTTATAAAGTAAATCGAACAAATCTGCAACGACAAAATAATTTTACATCACAAGAACTGATAATTACCATAAACTACCTTGCAAGCATCTCAATAATGTTGCATTTCCAGAGCCAGTCATCAAGAACATTTCATTTCTAAATACTGCAGTTTCTTCAAAATAAATTTCAGAGTGCCTACTTTCCAGAACACTCCTACAAGAATCTTCGCAAAGGAAAAGCTGAAACCAGATATTTCATTGCCAAAAAGCATTTAGATTTGAAGCACTTGTACAAAATGACCTCATCAACACAAATTTCTTTTTATCTTTATTTTCATTTGTCATTGATACAGGTAAATACTGCGCACAGCCTGCGACAATTGTAAAAAACAATTGCCCATGTTCTGGGCATCACAGACTGAAATCTCTGCATCTTAAGCTTAAATCATACTTTTTCTCTTGTTCGGCTTTCCCAAATTTTCCGCATGTCCTTTCTGAACAAAATGGGTTGAATTGCGACGCGCAGATTTTTTATCCTTTGGAGTCTTCTTCCTCGCAGCTGACGATAAAGATTCTTCAGCATCGTCTTCTGATGATTGAGCTTGTTTGTTCTTCATAGGTGTTTCTTCCCCTTTAGGCATCTTCCTTTTGGTTGGCGATGACTGCAGGACCTTTCGGATATTTTTTCTTTCATCCTTTGGCGATTGCATAATACCATCCGATTTTGTTGGACTTGCCTTTTTTCTTCCTAGAGCCTTTGATAACTTCCTCTTCTTTCCAAATTTTCCTGAGCTTCTGGTATCATCATCGCCAACGGGGTTCCAATCCTCGGAGTTTTCAGCCTTTTTGCTTTTGAAGTTTTTTAAATCCTCATCGATGTTTCCAGCTTCATCTTTCTGCTCAAATACAGCTACGAAAAAACCATTTGTGAGGTCTGTCTTAGTCGCCATCCTAAGGCAACTGTGTCTCACGTCAGGAAAATCGTCAATGGCATTGTCGAGAAATGGCCAATTGTGTTGCTCATAAATGTTGACCAGTCGAAATCTGCAGTCCGCCTCTGCCAGGGCTCGACTGACGACTTGCTCATTTTCCCACTTGTGAACTGAGCAAGTGGAATAGACCACGCGCTTGACATTTGGAAAAGACAAGGCCTTCTGTAGCATCTTCAACTGAAAGGTTGACAGGGCCCCGATACGTTCAGACTTAGCGTCAATATAATTTTCTCCAAATTTGCTGGCTCTTTCAACGATACCTTTTAAATTGAAGAATAATTGCACTTAACAAACTTGTGATGACAGAGTGACTTAATTGTGATTATTGCAATTTTAATGTAGAATCCTGCGATGCCAAAATTTGTTAAAGATAGCTTCGTTTCACACACAATTTTTAAATTTATTTAGCCACCATGCAGAAGACGGATTTGACCATCGGCTAACTAATATATTTGTAAAATCTTCAAACATCAGTGTTTTTAATACGGCTAAATAGAACAATACTTGAAAATCTAATATTAAATAATTTAAAAGTTGCATTATTTAATTATTTTTAACGAAACTAGCATTCTCATAATGGACGGAATCATTCTACATGTGGGAAAATACATTGTTAAGCCATAATCATACCTGAAAGCAAAAGCATTGTCCCAAATTTTTAATAATGCAGGTATTTCTGAATCTAGAAAAGCAACTGCAAATCTGTGCTTTCAATTAAAGAAATAATTAGGCAAACATCTACCTGAACCGGAGCATGATGGATCCAACAATATGTACTCAATCATGTTGTAAGGCTTTTGCTGAACATCCAAGCTTGTGAAATCCGCCACGCTCACCTTTGCCATAGTAACGTTAGCATTATTGAGGATCTCCTTCAACACAGATGCACGTTCTTTCGATTTGTCCATTGCCATGAGCTTCCTGAAAACAAATCAAATTCCAGAATTAAAGAACAGTTGTACATTGTTTGTTTGGAATTGGAAGCAATACTCAAACTTTGCTTATAATTTTTACAACAAAAAAATAAATATGTAAGGAATTATAATGCACATTCTTTCAATATTTATTATTTTAACAAATATTCAATTATAAGGGATATTCTCGGCTGAACTAATTATTCTAAATCGAGGAGAAAAAACTGCTAGTGTAAATAACTCAATGAATTCATCAGCAAGTTAATGAAAAAAACAATACTGCAAAATTAAGTTGAAGTTATTCAAATTTTTATGCTAGACTTGTCAGTTATTGAGAATAGCTTCCATTCTTTTTCAATTTTTCTCAGAATGTTATTGCCGAAATCAAAAATTAACGACATCAGTGCAAACTTCTGAATCATTGGAATCTGAAAGCTTTGAAGTTAATTCCTCTTACACATCAGTCAATCAGTTATTGCTTTAGAATTTTAGAATAATTATTTCTTCGAATTTTAGAGAACAAATGCCAAATCCAAACTCTTGACCTGCTCTTGCAAGCTATTGATTGACTTTGCAGAAGCGTTCCAGGCCAAAACCAGAAAAATGATGAGAACAAGAGAGAAACAATATGAAAACATGGGAGAAAGCTAGAAAAACTATTGTCGTTGCTGGGTCATTGTGCAAACGAAAATCACTCCAAAGGAGGACGTGGAGCGACAATAGAGACGGTTTAACTGGAAATATGGATCGGTCACTCTCAGTCATTCGGAGGTGGCTCGCTTTTTGTCACGTCATTTGCCAAGTTTAAAGCCCTTCGCGGAATGAATGGGTGCATGACAAAGCTCCTCCCTCGTTAATTACCACGGACTATTCAAAATTACAATGGCCGCATAATCGGAACGGCAGTTTACGCAAATTTTGTAAATGTGCCAGAAAAGTTGTTCAGGTTGTTAAGGTAACTGCATCAAAACAACTAACGAAACAAAAAAGCCGACAAAATGGGTCCATCGGGGGCCTTCACGTGATTTCGCCATTGGCACAGCGGGATGGCGAATTACCGAAGGCAAATTCGGACAAATTCTTGTCCTGAGAACTTAACTGAAGCAATTTCGATAAATTTGGAAATATTCATCATATTCACGAATGGGAGCATGCTTGAAAACTGTCATCTTTGCGATTCGGGTTCATACAATAGACTATTTGGCACGAAATGGTTAGTTGATCAATCATAACTCGCTAATAGCCAAACTTTAAACAAAAGCAAAAATATATGGGCAGATTCCCATCAACAATTTTGGTGACCATTAATCCAATAACTGCCACAAATTTAAAAGTCCCAAAAATCAATTCACAACCCAAAAAGGCACAACAATTTTGCTCATAAAATTATCCCGAAACCATTATCAAAAACTCAACAGAAAGAAGTGATTGTTGTATGATGTGCCCACTTTTAAATGAGTGCTCAACTCTGTATCTTCGCTTAAAATTAGATGAAATAATTAACAATTCGTTTGAATACCTGTAAACCATAGACAAAAAGCAGGTCTGGTGAAACGTTTCGAATTGCTTTCGAAATTTCCATTGTTTTATAGGGTTTATCAAATTTAAGACAAGATTGGCAGATTTTTAAACAATTGTTCGTTATATACACTGATCTACAGTACCAAACTGGAATAACGGTGGACAGCCTCAATGACTGACCCAGTTTCTCGAAAATCAACTCAATCTCACCATTCTGTCCCAAAACGGGCTATTGGGTCATCGCACCATCTCTGTCGATTATTTAATTCGGTTACAACGATTGCGATCTGACATCAAAAAGTGTGTTAGGGCAAGGGGTCCCAATCAAAAAAGCTCAAAAATCATCAACGCCTCGTGCAAAAACAATCTCTGACCAATGGAGACTGAGGGGGCGCTGTCCAATTTCCCTGACCCAAATACGAATACAAATCGCAATTATAACGAGGCAGTCTAATTAAGCATTAACGATGACAATATCTCGGCAAACGTAATGCTGCTGGCAAGCACTCTTTGCTAACTCGTCAATTATTCAGCATGTTGACCGATGACAATCATTTGTCAGCATTTTCCAACAAATGGCCACGATCCGTCTAATGTTGGGCAAGTAATAATAAAAAAACAAAAAACCCAATTAGCTATGGGAGACTCCAGAATTAAAGATTTAATTCGAGGGAAGAGTTTCATTATTTATTACTGATATTATACGGCCATTCTGTAACAAGCCTGGATGGGTGGGGTCTTCCTAAGCGCGGCTCGTGATGAGTCGCTAAACGAATGATTCGTTAACTAGTAACAAGTCACGCTCGAGAAGTTTCATTATTTTAATTGGACTTAAGCTGATTTAAATCATAGGTTAAGACTTAAAACCAAGCACGCGAAATATTGCGTAGTTTTTTAAAGTGATTAATCAGGTTTATTTGATATACATGTATTGCAGTTTCCCACGCTTCACCTCCTTTCCATGAAAATGCTCACGTGGTCAACTATTGAGGTTTGTTAATTGTCATTTCATTCGAATTTCACTTCAATAACTGGAAATTTTAAGTTAACCTCGAGGCAAAAACAAACTAAATAAAATTTAGAATTCCATATACTGTTGTGGGTATTGATCTTTTGCTCACCTTGGAGAATAAAATTATAAATACCCAAACTCAAAAGCAATTCTCAAGCAAGTGTGATTTATCTTAAAAAATACAGTCAAAATGTAAAAAACAACAACCGCTTTTTAGCATGTCAATTTTGTGAAGAAACGTATCATAAAACTAGAGTAAAACATCCAAATGTCAATTTCATTGCTATTTAGAGTTTTGCCAAAAATAGTAAAAAAAAAAAACGTTCAAAAAGATCCATTCAGGTTAAATAATAAAATTTACTTTCACTCAGCTAATGCTCAAATTAGCTGAAAATTCAATTAATTAATCTTAGAATTGTAAAGAGTGATGACAAGAGCAGCCAGAGTTTGACCAACTAATTCATTTCGCAATAACACTACTAATCGATTACTTACCCATTATTTTCCATAAGCGCTGCCAAATGAGTAGTTTTCATTCCTGGGGCAGCGCAAGCATCCAAAACAAACGAATCCTTTGGTGGGGCCAAGAGGAGAGCAGGAAGACAGCTTGCCTAAAGGATTTATGAGAATCATATCGTTATTATAATAGTTGTCCACTTCGAAATGATAGTGAAATCCCACAATTTAGAGTGCACTATTTAAAATAATGTGGCTAAAGCTATTCAATGATAAAGTTTTGGCTCAGGGCATACACGTTTAAAAGTACCTTAATTGTCAATGGATTCTAAGCTGGCTGTCAGGTTAATAAAATCAATTTGCCAAATGCTATTTATAATTAGGATAGACTAATCGGTTAATTTTAGAATGAACTAAAGTTGGTTGGTTTTTGATTTTTAACTTTGGCCTATCTCTGCTATAGGATGGGTAAATACCAATGCCGGTAGATGTGCCAGCATCACCTGTCTGGAAATTTTTATCTACAAACGGGACTTTCACTCAAGATGGATCTTTAATGTGCAGAGACCAAACGGGGAGCGAACAGTAAACTTATCAGCTAGCACGCAATCATTTGAACCAAAGAGTAAAGGAAGCCAAGTGTCCTTAACAGTGTCGGCTACTTGATAGTGGCTTTTCATGGTTTCCCACAATCACCCCAGGCGACAGCTGGAATAGTTCCTATATTAAATAGCCCATGACCGTATTCTTATTCTCGTCCTACTCCATGTTTAGGCTAGATTCTTCCCCAGCATTTTGTAGTGACTATTTCGCTATTATAAACTTTACAAATGGGGTAATATAAACGAACATATATACTGTGCTATATCAAATTTTCACTAGCAATTTGTCAGTAATTAGCATGCAGTATTCGAACCTAAAGCATGGATCATTAAGCAGGAAATAATCTAAGTTTCAATTCCAAGAACAAAATTATCATAACAATGATGTTGAATGCTTAATAACAAGTTAGCCTATTATCATTTTCTGTAAAATAAAGCTGGTCAAATTGAATATTAGTATTGGTTATTTGCCAGCAAAACAGAAAGCATTGATAATGAGTTTTCTCAAAAATTACCAATATTAATTAACTAGTATTCCCTGTAGAAGAAACAATTTTTCAGCCATACCTTATCTTGCAACAGTAATTTGCCAGAAGTATGCAACGCATGTTTGGAAAAATTGGTGAGGGGATGAAACACGAGGAGATTCTCGACGTGCAGATCTTCAAGAAACTGATCTTCTCTGAGATTTTTGACAAGCTCTATGTAACTGAAAAATTACAGAAGAGATTTTGTAAACAGCAACATACTGGACATCTAAGCTGATTCAAAAATCACTTTAAGCAGTCTATACAAGCTTATTCCTGGAATGTAAAAAATGTAACGAACGTAATTCCTGGCATTTCATCCAAATTTTGTAGACAAATTCAGAAGAAAATATCCACTGCAGGTTACATAATACATTTTTCTTTCATATAATGTATGTATTGTTATTACTAGGTATTTTTGAAAGAAACCAGTGCAGGAATTAGCATTACCGCCATGTTAAGTGATTAATAAGAACGTACTCTTTGTAAGGAAGGTTCCGATCATAAAGAACTTTCTCGAAATTCTCATTTTCTAAAATAGACGTGACCTCATCCAAAGTGGTTTTTAACACATTCACCCGGGCATAGCGAGGAATGGCAATTGCTGCAAAGAGAAAAGAAAAAAAAAAGATTAGAAATCCAGATCGAATAAACTGCAAATTAGGACTCTGTTTCCAATTATTCATGAGACCAGTATCCAATACAAGAATGTCCTAAACTTACAAAGTTATTGTGCACTAATCTTCAGAAGCTAAGTCACTATTTCTATAATCAAAATGAAATGATTATGAATCATACGAGGCAAAAGTTTTAGATTCGAATGGTAGGACCCAAATATTTTCACTCATAAATCCCTAAAATTCATTATCACCCTTATTCATGAATAGCACAAACACTTTTACGACATTTTTGCATAAGACCGGCAGTGAAATGAAACTTACCGCAGCAACACCTCGCATAATCTCCACACGGCGAACTGCGATGCAAAAACCGAGAAGATGCTATACGTAGGCAAGCTGAGGTGTTATTTAGCACTATACTTGTTTTTCATGATTTTAAATAATGCAAGGTCTATTTGGATACGTATTTAGCATTTTAATTCACTTTTTACAAGTTTCATAAGTTGGCTAAATCTACAAACGCTTCAGAGTCCTAATTTGCATTTTTGCAAAGTGTGTAATCTAGACTAGCACAATTTCCATTACAAAAATTATGAAAAATGGAATGCATTAATACAAAAGAAACTTTGAAAAAGTCATAGAACCAAATATTAGCAAGTAACAAGTCCTTATTAGTAACCAACTACAAATCATCAGGCAGTTCATGAATTATTTTCATTATCAAAATCAATTCCTGGTAAATATTAACTGTCCACAAATTTTTATCAACAGGTGAGATGTTTTGATAATGGCCTACTACAAGTGATAGTGAAGAAAAACAGCAAACTCAGGTTTAATTTGATGACAGGTATAAGACATTTCAATGACCATTATAAAACGCTCACATAGCAATGTCTAAATTTAGACAATTATATTTTGAAAAAAAATTCAAAAGATGATTCAAGATGGCAAAATCCAAGCAAAAACTAGCATAAAATTTAGAAAAAAAGTATATTTAAATTAACAATTTGGAAGAAACCATCATACATGAATTATATGCATGGAAAGCTATTATCGGAGCTTGTATTAATAGAATTATTAATCAGAAAGATGAAACTTAAGTTATCTGGAGAACATATGAAGGACCAGAAAAGCTGGCAGAAGTTGGATGTGAACAAAATTAAATTTCGGGAGAATCTGCGCTCTCTAACCGCTAAACGATTCCATATGTGACAAAGCTGACTCAGCTAATTTGCAATCAAACTGCAAATTAGAGTAATCAGAGATCAGCACAAGCTGCCATCAAAATTTAAACAACACTTTTTTTGAGCATCATCAACACCATAACAAAAACTACAGAGTTCTATGATAAAACGTTCTTGAATTTCCCCGAGAAAAAGTTAGTCTTCTTTGATAGACGCACTGTCGTCTTTCTCGTTGTATGCCTTATACACAAACAAGGCCAGAATAATGTGAACGGTAATGACAGCGACCGCTGCGGCATAAATGTAGCTGTCAGAAGTCTTCATATCAAACAAGTAAGCAAAAAATCTGTTCGATGCAAAGTACATGGTGATCGGCATAGTTATCATTAAGATGGTGTAAAATAAAAAGCTCAAGAGGACCGTGGTGGTGCGGTCGGTGCGTGGCGGCATTCTGCAGCTGTGGCGACTGGTACAACCAATGAGTTAATTTCTGAGGTTCTCAACGACAGAGTGCCAAAAAAAACTTAAGCCTGAAAATAATGGAAAATGGCAAAAATGAATGTAAAGGTAAGGAATTCAACTTACACGACTGTTTTGTAATGTTTCGTTTCGTATCCCCTTCATATTCCTCCAAAGCTTTTTCCAGAGCTTCGCGTTTGTTTCGGGTAACCACAAACGTTTTGCAAAGACTTGTCAGGGTTTTTTTCCTGAACAACTGCTCATTGATGGCCACTTTCAGAAGAAAGGGATTTACATTCTCCTCTTTGTCAAGGCCTGTAGTGGTAATAAGGTGATCCAGCACGGAACGGTGCTGCAGAACCTGGCATATTAACGCTGAGAGAGGGGCTTTGTTCTACAAACGAACAATGCAAAATAAACCGGTCAAAAGATATGAAACAATTAAATTCCAAGTCAGTTATCCCAACCAATGATGAACTGTTAGGACATTGATAGAAAGCTGTAGAATTTCTCAGTATGATGCAAGCCATCAAAATGCCACCCTTTGCCTTGCTGCTTATGACGCCACCATATGGTGCTGCCTCTCTGAATCATAGCACGACACTGGTTACAAACATTAAGGGCAAATGGAGTTCAGGGTAGGCGAGACAAAGTAACCAAGTGTGACGATCAGGAGAGAAGGTGCCAAGTTGTGCCTGTTTATGTTGGCACTATTCAAGAACAACTTTGAAAAACAACAGGGTGGTGACCAAATTCCAAAATCTGAAATTTAGGACCTTTAAGTGAAAAATTTAGGACTTATTTTAAAAATATTTAGGACTTTTTTCAGGGTTCTCCCGAAATTTCATTTTCAACTTCCCTGACTTTTCCAAGTTTTGAAAAAAATTCCCTGACCAATGATAATGTCAAAAATTGACATAGAAAAATGTAAAAATAAAAAAAAAACATTTGCTAAAAGTTTTGCAAAATTGCCTTTGAAAAATGGGGAGAAATTTACTATTTTGTATTCGGAAAACCGATGGAATTTTTGCAAATTTACCCTCGAAAAACGTGAA